>JAVTVY010039240.1:0-16990 GCA_036873755.1 Hanleya hanleyi | reverse complement strand
CAGATCCTTATTTAACGCGCTTTATGTAAAATTTCATCCCGGATTCGTAATTAGCTACTCCCAAAATAGTTACATCGATCTGTCCGTCGCCATTTTCTACGGAACCGGGTCATCGTGGGCGGAATAAATGCCCAGTGGCAAGCGGATTTGGTCGATATGAGCGCCTTTGCCAAACACAACGATGGGAATCGGTATATCTTGACGTGCATCGATATCCTTTCGAAGTATGCGTGGGTGGTACCCATCCGGACGAAAACGGGGGCGAATCTCATAGTGGCGTTCAAAGACATCTTCAAGCCCCCTTTCCCATACCTGCATGAGATTAACATTGGAAGTCACTGCGGTCTTAGGTAGGGGCAGATAACTCTTGCTAGGCCGCCAGGTGACCGGAAGCGACGTCACAGGAAGTGACCCGGATGTTACCGGATGCCACGTGACCGGATGTGACCTTTGACCAGGATGTCACCGGATGTGACGTCATAATGACGCCATCGTGACGTCACAGGAAGTGACCCGTTTGTCACGTGACCGGATGTGACCTTTGATCCGGATGTCACCGGATGTGACGTCATAGTGACGCCATCGTGACGTCACCTGCACATCAGCCTCACTCCTCAGCCCCAAAAATGCTAATGAATTTGCCGTCTTTCTAGTACTCAAGTCACGTGGATTTCCTCCGCGGAGGAAATATTATATCCGCGGAGGAAATATTATATCCGCGGAGGAAATGATTATATCCGCGGAGGAAATATTATATCCGCGGAGGGAATATTATATCCGCGGAGGAAATGATTATATCCGCGGAGGAAATATTATATCCGCGGAGGAAATATTATATCCGCGGAGGAAATGATTATATCCGCGGAGAAAATATTATATCCGCGGAGGAAATATTTTATCCGCGGAGGAAATGATTATATCCGCGAAGGAAATATTATATCCGCGGAGGAAATATTATATCCGCGGAGGAAATGATTATATCCGCGGAGGAAATATTATATCCGCGGAGGAAATATTATATCCACGGAGGAAATGATTATATCCGCGGAGGAAATATTATATCCGCGGAGGAAATATTATATCCGCGGAGGAAATGATTATATCCGCGGAGGAAATATTATATCCGCGGAGGAAATAATATATCCGCGGAGGAAATGATTATATCCGCGGAGGAAATATTATATCCGCGGAGGAAATATTATATCCGCGGAGGAAATGATTATATCCGCGGAGGAAATATTATATCCGCGGAGGAAATATTATATCCCCTTAGGAAATGATTATATCCGCGGAGGAAATATTATATCCGCGGAGGAAATATTATATCCGCGGAGGAAATGATTATATCCGCGGAGAAAATATTATATCCGCGGAGAAAATATTATATCCGCGGAGGAAATTATTATATCCGCGGAGGAAATATTATATCCGCGGAGGAAATATTATATCCGCGGAGGAAATATTATATCCGCGGAGGAAATATTATATCCGCGGAGGAAATGATTATATCCGCGGAGGAAATATTATATCCGCGGAGGAAATATTATATCCGCGGAGGAAATGATTATATCCGTGGAGGAAATATTATATCCGCGGAGGAAATGATTATATCCGCGGAGGAAATATTATATCCGCGGAGGAAATATTATATCCGCGGAGGAAATGATTATATACGCGGAGGAAATATTATATCCGCGGAGGAAATTATATTTGGTGTTTTTCAAGAATTTCATAGGTTTTTCTTCGACTTTGTCTCTGTTTTTACGTCGTTGAACACGGAAAATTCGCAGAATATTGCTATGAATTCGCTGAAAATTCAGTTGATTTCTTGAAAAATACAAAGAAAATCTAGAAAATTAAGTTGGTTTCTTCGGAAATAGAAGAAAAACATAGGAAATCAAAAGAAAACGACAATGGCCCTAACGGGTGACGCTGAAGACTAATCTCCGTGACAGAGTGCTGAGCATAATTCGAATAAATTAAGCTTGTTGCATGTATAGTTTCCCCAATATAGATCTTCTGTTCGAAATAGAATATGATAATTTCTGAGAAGTCAAAATGGCTGCCATTCAATTTTCGTGTTAGTTTTCCATCCTCACTCAATTGGAGAAGCCCCTCTTGAACAACGGAGAAAAAGCTAACCCCATCTGTGGCGAGTCTGTGCGGTGGATATGTCAGCATGACTCCCTTCTTTGTGAGAATTCACTCAAGACTCTCATACTTTACTGGATGATTTTTCTACAAACACCCAGTCTCATTCCATCCATCGCGAAGAAACAGCAAGCTTGTTGACAAGTTGTTGATAAACCTAGCGTCTAGTCAGTCACTCAATATTCATCCCTCTTCAATAATAGAATTTCTGCGCCCATAATTCATATAACAGCATTAATAGCACCAAAATAAAAACAATCATACAATTCAAGCGCGAGGAGAAAATGCATTCTTCAGCTAGGTCAGTTGGGGATTGGACTTCCGACACTTCGTGGCAGCTTTGCCATCTCGAGTCCGCTTGTTTCATACATAAAATTTCTCCAGATATGTTTCTTTGGGAACAATAGAAATTGATTATGACACAGGTTCCGATTTCATTAACTATTTTGGCAACATAAGCGTTTTTGGTCTTCTTACTTTCCGGCAAATCCTTACTCTCTTCGGGAAAAGGTTTCCAATATTTCTCGAAGAATTCAAAAAGAAAATCATTTTAATATGGAACACTACTTGAATTCCCCTTTTCATCTTCTCCGTATGCTTATGGTTGATCATGGATGTACATGTACATGTATACTAGCCAGTTATCGTTGTGATGCAGAAATCTATAGCTGTTCAGGAGCTGTCTGGTTCAACACGAGTTTCCAACCAGGAGCAGGTTGTAAGGACAAACTTTGGAAATTAGAGATGTGGTTTTGATAGATGTGTGTGCTCCAGAATGAGCAAGCGATAAATAGGTCAGAAAATATCTGTTTGGGGAAGTTGCAAGTATTCGTCTCGGTTTGGAATTTCTGCACTACTTAATGATTTATTTTACGAATGTACTGGTATTCATGTGTAGCTTCAACACATATATTTCCACCAACAAGAATGAAATAAAAAACTACGAGACACACTGTAAGTGTCCTGTATCACTTTTGCTCAGAGCAAACAAAGCAGTGCGAATTTTGTCGACTTTGTCAAAACGTTTTTAATGAGAGGCCATATTTTACAATTCATTAGTCCACTAAAGATGTGAAGAGGCAGAGGCACTAAGATTACTGAACAAAATGAGCCCTATCCAACCTATCATCAGCGAAGTAATTTGTTTTTCGCAAACATCTGAGTGGGGTGGCATGGCCGGTCCTAAAATTATGTGAGCCTTCTTGACCAGCGCCTAGCTACCCTGCGCAAAGGACAGCAGGACTTCTTGTAAGGGCAACATGACTTCCTGTAAGGGTAGCAGGACTTCCGCTAAGGCCAACGGCACCACCATCACCTTTTTCATTTGTGTTCTATCGCCATTACTGGAAACTAGCATTGTGATTCGAGGATGATAAAACGCTCATTGACAAGCTAGTCAAATATTTAGTCATGTCTGTATTTGGTATATTGGAGTGCAATATTCATAGATTGAATTTGTCGTTGAAATCCCATACCCGAATCAGGAATACAAATGATGCAAAAACCAGAACTGCAGTTCTGTATGCCAGTCCTGGAACTTTGGATTTCAATCACGCTTTTGGCGACTCGGCTGGCAGGATAGGCAACCCGGGAACCAGCCTCATCCCTATTCAATGCTTCAAGCTGACACTTTGTCCACAACATTATGAATAACCATCTCTATAGTACAACTAAGTTCGATCATTAGAGGAATTGTGGTCAACAAATATAACATGGATTAATGAGCTTATTCCATTTCCGGAGTAACTGATAAATATGAATCTGGTAATGGAACTCCTTCAATGATGGAGCAATGGTAGCACAGTCAACTGACATGCATGGCAAACCCAGTTCATCGCGGTTGAACTTTCCAAAAATTTGTGACTAAAACTCTCTGACTAGTGGCATATCCTATTGAAAAAATTCTGGACATGCTTGCATAATACTATAGGTTTGCAAGATATCACGGAAAAGCTTAACCATGGGACATGGTGGGATCTCAAAAACTGCATTATAGTAATCTGACCTTGAAAGGCGAGGTTATGGAAAGAGCTTAACCCAGACATATTGTGGTAAGTTTCAGCCGTTTAGCTCCAAGTGTAGGGAGAATATTTCTAGGACATCGCCTACCAAGATCAGACACGGCTGGACCCAATATCGCAAGGGAAGAATCAACTGATACTGATTATGCCACATCCACTGGCTATATCTTGGAGGAGACTGAAGGGATTATCAGATTTAGTGTTTTGTTAGTATTTTAGTATCCACGTGTATGATAATGGTGGTCGTCTCCGACTGGGCATTGTTCCGCACAGAAGTCACTTAATCAGTTTCCTCGGCCAAAGCAATGTGTAAACCAGCCTTGTAACAGATATCCATTTTAGGCTTCAATGTTCGCTGATGGCGAACAGCTTGATATCCAAGATGGTGTACTAACAGGGATTTTTAACCATAAAAAGCTCGCCAAGGAACGTATCTTAGTCTATGTACACGTATGACCTAATCATACTCAACTGACTCAACTAAGTCCACTGTGCCGCGAGTTGTCGAAGGTTGAGCCAGGGTCGACCTCGTTGAAGAATGCTATTGTTTACGAGGTTATACTAAGTTACTGTTTGATCATACAAGTAGCAATGGGACTATTGATGTTTGTAGAGGTCTGGAAGAGCTCCCAACCGAAGGGAATGCGTATAGAGACCCGCCGTTCAGGCCCGTCCCATTTGGACTTGGTTTCTTCTCCGTTCTTCAGGAGAAGCTTCTCTAAGTTTGAATAGTAAGTTTGAATATAGGGAACTTATACCAAAGATGAATGACAGCCAGTTTGGTGCCCATTCTCAGAAGCCAGCGCATTCTATCAGTAGTAGCTGATGTGGCTGCATGATGCAGCAAGGTTCAGGGGCGTCGCTAGGGGGGGGGGGGGATCGTCAGGTGCGAACGACCCCCCCTTGGACGCGCCAAAAAAAAAAGAAGAAAAAGCTAAAAACAGAAAACGAAAACAAAACAAACAAAGGGGAAAAGAATGAAATAAAAAATGTCCGTCTCCAGAAACAGTAGTGGCGCGTCAGTTCGCTCAACAATGGGTTCACCGCGACACTTTCCGCTTTGGCGCTCATGAATCTCCGCTTTGGCGCTCATGAATACACGCTTTGGCGCTCATGATGGTCATAAAGTGGATTATGAAAGAGCTGTATCTCTGTTCATGAGACTCCACCTCAGGAAATCAAATGGAGTCCGGCATATTCTTCAATATCGATGCGGGTTTATGCGAAACAGATGTGAAAATAGAACCATAAATCTATATACATTGTATTCAGATTTGTTTCAGGAAAAACGGGGAAAACGCATCTCCGGCAACCGGAGACTCCGGGGCTTCCGGGACCTAGGCGGCCCCTGGACCCTCGCCTGTCAGGATCGCTTAGCTTTGTGTAAATGAATCGCTATCATATTGGTTCTATAATGTTCCATGATGGCCGTTTTTTATATGTTTTTTTTTCATGTGTTAAATATAACTAGAAAGTCAAATGGATTCAGGCATGAAGTATGATTTTTTCAATATCGATATGTGCTTAAAAATGCGAAACATACGTGAAAATAGAACCATAAATCTGCACACATTATGTTCGAATTTATTTCTGGGAAAACGCTTAGAACGCATCTCTGGAGATCTGGAACTTCGGAGCTTCCGGGTCTAAGCGGCCCGTGGACCCTCGCCTGTTGGGCTGCGAGGATTTTCTTGTTTTATCTTTGTGTGAATGAATCGTATCGGTAGGCATATTGGTTTCCCTCCCAAGAACTAAAAGTCATCGTTTTGAATGTTATAAATATACCTAGAACGTCAAATGAATGCAGACATGAGGTGCGATCTTTTTCAATATCGATGCATGCTTATAATTGCGTGAAAATAGAATCATAAATCGTGAAAATAGAATCATAAATGTGCATGCAGTATGATCAGTTTTATTTCCGGAAAAGCGTTCAGAACGCATCTCCGGCAATCTATAGGACTCCGGGGCTTCCGGGGCCTAGGCGGCCCCTGGAGCCCCGCCTGTTGGGCTGTGATAGTGGGCCATCCACTTTCAATTACGTTCCGACGCCACTGGGTTAGCCTACGAGGTATATCGGTCCAAAATAAGAGAATAAAATATAACACTGATATTTGACAAATGATGTGTTAGTTTAACTGTTGGAAATCACTCAGAATGCATCTCAGGCCACCTAAGGTCTCAGAGCTGTATAATATAACCCTAAGTCTGCATACATTACGTTCAGATTTAATTCCGGGAAAACGCTTAGAACGCATCTCCGGCCATCTAGGACCCCGGAGCTTCCGGGGCATAGGCGGCCCCTGGACCCTCGCCTAAAGTGCTATGATAATCGACCCCCCCCCTTGAAAAATCCTAGCGACGCCCATGAGGTTAACCCACATTGTGCTGGAATTTGACTAATTTTATATATTGCAGGTATCAAACTACATGAATGAGTGTCTACTGATGCCCAAAAATCCTTTTAAGTCACCCAAAAGTAGATTTTTGTCTATCGATTCACCTACGTCACATAACCGTCGAAATAAGTGATTCTCGGCAGCCATTTTGAAAAAAATGGCCGCCATCTTAAAATCCATCCTTTCTGGTGCAGCAAAAGTGTGGTGATCAACTTCCTTGGGTACGCAAATGTGGGTATAGCCATCTAAATTAACCTTCTATGTGTCTTAGAAGTGCCGATTTGCGAATTTGATGGTTTCTAATGGCGGCCATTTTGAAATCCAAGATGGCGGCCAACTACGGATTTTCAAGCCGGACTCCCCCTCTAAAAATGAATAATATGTGTTTCTCTGTCACTATGCAAAATTTCATGCTTTTATCACAAAGTGCACAATCGCCCCATTTTTTGTTACATATCTGCCGGACTATTATAAAATAACGGGTTTTTAAAAACATTAAAGGGGAGATAACTACTTTTTGTTGTTACGTAATAATTCAAAAATATAACTACAGCATGGCCATATGCAAGTCTTACCAACCAGTAACTTTCTTTCAGATATGTTCTTTAGTTGTGACTGTACACCGCTAACAAGGAAAACAGCACCAGGGGAGAGAACTCGAAAACTGCTTGTCTGACCTACTTATTTTATTCGCTTATTTTGTTGGGTAAATCTTCAAACTTTCTCATTCTAAATTCCAGCTGTCTTCCCATGAACGTTTGGTCAATAATCGCAAAATGAATTTTCGCTTAAAACGCCTACAACTAAAAAGGTCAAGGTCAAAAACGAAGACCGTTATGCAAAACTTCACACATATGTTGACCTGTAACAAATCTTAGACGTGTACAACGAACCGTAAAGACGCCAAGCCGCTGACAAATTTGGACAGTATAATAATAATAATAATCCGTAGAATATCAATAGGTCTTTCCATTTGCAATGACCTAAAAAACACAAACAAAACAAAAACATGTATTGTCGGTAACGCAGTTAGCTCAGTGTTCTAGTGTCCTCGTTGTTCAAAATATAATTCATCAACACAGTTGGTAATTTTCCTTGCCTTGTGATATTCTTCTGATATCAGGGTAAATACAAACGCTAAGAACACGCAAGAAAATGGCAATACATTTGTGGGGAATTTCTTCGTTCAAAATATACCATATTTTAGTAGAATGACTCTACATAAATATTCTCATTCGCAGTAGCAGATCCCCTTCGTAGATTTCCGCTCGGCAGTCCCGAATGACATTGTCTGAAATGTCCCAGCAGGAGTGGATTTCGCTGAAAAGGTAAAATTATGTATCAAATTATGTGTGAAATTCAAATGAGAGAGAAGGTCACATTTTCGATTGGATTAAGTAATCCCCCCACCACACACACGCGTCCATATCGTGAAATAACTGAAACAGATCAATCACCAGGCTGCCGAGGAACTGAAAGGATACCGCTGAGCCAGCTACAAAACATACGAATAGAATTGGGGTCTTTTACTTCTACTGTTAATACTGTTTCCACGAAGGGAAACAACAGAATGGTCTCAGTGAGAGAAAAAGGGACCATTTTATCGAACATACAGGCCATTTCCTTGTCGTGAAGCAGGGATCTACTCCATAATCGGTAGTCTAAAATCTTGATTCCAAAGTAATAAGAGTTCATTTACCCGGTACATGGAAAAAACGTATAGTAGGCCAACCTGAGAATAGTGTCCAGTGGTGCCTTTTGTGGCTTTGGATTACGGATTAAGTATTACAATCGTCTATACAAGCCGTCACGTGTAAGCTATATTGAATTTTTTTATCTAGTTAGCAATATGGACGTTGCTATATTTTCAGCTGAGTAGTATACAGAACACCGTTCTGCGCCGATTTTTGGAGTTAGGGTGGGGAATACGTGGCTAGGGGTGATAAGACAGGCGGATGGGGAAAAAACCTGGAAAAAATAAAATGCGAAAACCCAGTCAAATGGGTCTACCTGGACCAATACGGGAGGGAGTGTCAGCTTGAAGCGCTCGTCGAGGTCGGTCACGTGATGTATGGGGTAGATGCAAAACTAGGACTTTCCCTGAAAAATTATGCGGGAAAAACAGATTTTACACGGCCAGTAAAGCCGGTAAACGGACTTGACATGAACCCATGGATATTTTCAGGCGGGGGAAAGTTTCGAATATGGATATTTGATCTATTTGTCTGGCGCTGTAGCGTACAATAGGGGGAATCTCATTGTCGTTGGTTGGATTTCGCTGAAAAAAACATCGTGCGCACTCGTCAGGAGGGCCGGATGTGTCGTATTGAAACTCTCGGTGAATGGGACGGTTTTAAACGGAATTGATGCCATGGTGTGCATGCGCAGTGTAGGAGTAGTAGCGAAAGAGGCACTGTAGGGGGCGCACGTAGCTTGTATGGGCGGTTGCGGTACCATTCGTGGACCAAATATGGCTCGCAGGGTCTCATCATGACGCCTTCGTGGTGTAAACATACGACTGGCCTGGTTTGGACTGGAAATGACGTCATGCCGAGCATGTGTAGCCGAGGTGTAGTATCGAAAGAGGACATTTCGCGGCAAGCAGGTTATCATATTGAAGCCCTTGGTGTGTGGACTGGGGAGGTTGGGACTGTAAGTGACGTCATTTGTGACGTCAGGAGTATTAGAAAATGCGCAAATTACTACACATCAATACAATAGCCCGTAGGAGTGGACATGTCGAACTTGAGATGCACCATGGAGTTGGGCTCATGGCCGTCGTCGGGGCGGGGACATACCTATGAGTTTCGGCATACTCGGGGTCATATTGACGCACACGCAAAAAACCCCCCCCACACACACCTATGGGTGTAGTCTGTGCTAAGAACTATTCTGCACACCCGATTAAGTCGCTATGGGTGTGTTTACAATTCCCGTATGCGCTTGTCCGTGAAGTGTCCTTTCAGAAGGCGCAATCAGGAAAGTTCAATCTTCGACTGTGATCGCTCTCGTCCAGTCAGAAGCCGCCCTTCGAGAAGCACTTGTATTGCGTCCCTTGTTTTGCATCAATCTTCGGTCATGCTTGCTCTTTCTCGTGTCCAATGCCCTTCCACTCTGTTGATGGACTGTTATTTGGATAAATCATAAGTAAATGCCCGGCGGCACTGATGAATATTCATATATGTTAATGCAAGTGCATGCATAGTTTGTGATGACGTATTACACGGCTCCTCGTGGTGAGGAAGTTATGGGCGCCTTGAATGTGGCCAAATAAATCAGTCTTGAGATTTACATCACGTTCTTCGTTTAACTGCTTGTCAGGAGTAGTTCAATTAGGCCTGAAGCCTAGGTGAGACCCAAGGAACATTACGAAGAACATGGTGGCAGCGGTGTGGGATTTTTTTACGCTGAAATCAGAACTGTTTCGGTGGTGAGTACAGCTGTTGAAAACTGGGCCCTGCATAAACTTTACATGAACTTGAGCATTGAGCGGGCTGAAGCATACGTCTAACAATTACCACTAGTGATAAACTTCAATAATCAACCATGGCTGAAGCAAATTTTCGTTTGCTCCCAGTTCTTGATTTGTACGATAGTAATGTATCAGAGACTTTCAAAAAATGGAAACGACAGGTGGATGTGTACATGCTTGCTAGTGGGGCTTCGTCAAAAGACAAGCCTGTGCAGACTGCCATTATTCTTCATTGTGCGGGGCCTCAGATGCTTGGAAGTTTTTGAACACTTTGAATTTGCGAGGCTTCAGGACAAACAGGACCCAGACATTGTCTTGCAGAAAATTGAGGACTATTGTACTCCCTGGCAGAACATTGTAGTCCAAAGTTTCAGATTTTGGAATGCCCCCTACCAAGAACCATTCGATTCATTCCTCACAGACCTTAGAACTAGGGCAGATTCCTGTCATTTTGGCGAAAAGGAAAGGATGATTAGGGACAAAATCGTATTCACAGTCACTGGAAAGCTGCAGGAACTTTTGCTCCGGGAAACAGATTTAGACATGAAAAAACTGTCAAATTTTGCCGTGCATATGAACTTTCGGCCAAGCAGGCACAGGAAATGAGCCATAGTAGTGCATCAGACCAGAAAGTGAACAAGGTCCAAACCAACAATCCGGCAAACAGTTCGCGTAATACACAAAATACGCAAAACACGTGGAGGGGAAATTCAAACACCAAACCAACCGTCTCGACAAGCCAGGTCACAAATTCCAAACAGTGCGATTTCTGTGGCAGATTACACAAATGGGGGAGGAACAACTGTCCGGCATGGGGTCGAACATGCGATCAATGCGGTGGTAGAAATCACTTTAAAGCCAAGTGTAAACAGAAAATACATGCAATACAGGGATCCGGTTCAAACGCGAATGATTTCTCCGAGGATGATAGTAACGAAGACACGCATTGGTTGCAGGTTGTTGAATCCAGAGGCGAAAGCCATGTCGCTGCAATGATGGAAGTGAATGGTTGCAACGTTAAATTCCAGCTGGACACTGATGCAGATGTCAACACGATTTGTCAAAAGTATGTCCAAAAGGAAAAAGTTAGGCCAACTATGCAGAAGCTGATTATGTGGAACAAGACAAAGTTCACACCATTGGGAGAGACCACCCTGCAGGTGACTAATCCACAAAACCAACAAATTTCAGATGTGACATTCACTGTTGTCGGAAATGAGCTGAATTGTCTTCTCGGTCTGAAAACCGTTCAAATAATGGGTCTAATCACCATCAATGATGAACAGTTCATTGCGAACGTAAACACAGAATCTGACCTGGGTGATCTTGGTGTAACGCGACTGCACGTGGACCCCGATGTCCAGCCTAGAACATTGCCGTGTCGCAGAATCCCATTAGCCCTCCGAGACAGGGTTAAGGCAGAAATAGACGCATTGGGGAAACGTGGAATACTGATCCCCGTGGAGGAACCTACAGAGTGGATGAGCCAAATGGCTGTCGTTCAAAAGCCGAACGGTAAATTACGCGTTTGTATTGATCCCCAGCCATTAAACCTGGCATTGAGACGTGAACACTACAAATTACCTACCCTGGATCATGTCCTCCCAAGCCTACACAATGCCAAAATATTCAGCAAACTTGATGTGAAAGAGGCCTTCTGGCATGTTAAACTAGACGACGCATCCAGTAAGCTGACGACAATGATTACTCCTTGGGCCAGATATCGTTGGTCTAGACTACCTTTCGGACTGAAAGTGAGAAGCGAGATATTCCAGAAGCGACTGTGTGATGCTCTCTGTGACCTGGATGGCGTTCTCTGTGTAGCTGATGATCTGGTTGTGGTTGGATGTGGTGAAACCAAGGAAGAGGCCGAGCGTGATCATGAATCAAAACTAGTGAATTTACAGAAACGATGCCAGGAGAGAAACATCAAGCTAAACAACGATAAGGCCGCAGTGAAGCGAACAGAGATTCCGTTCATGGGACACATGATCACAGATGAGGGTATCGGTGTGGACGAAACAAAAGTCGCGGCCATCAGAAATACGCCAGCACCGATGGATGTTTCCGGAGTCAAATGACTGTGTGGAATGGTGCAGTACATGGCTAAATTTATGCCCAATCTCACGAGCGACCTGGAGCCCATTCGCATGCTGACTCACAAAGATGTCGCATGGAACTGGTCTTCTGAGTGTGAACATGCTTTCCAGAAAGTTAAACGAAAAGCTGTCAGAGGCACCCATTTTGGCATATTTCAATCCAGATAAGGAACTCGTCCTGCAAGTTGACAGTAGCAAAGATGGTCTGGGAGCAGCACTTTTACAGGACGGGAGGCCGATTGAATACGCATCGCGAGCTCTTACTTCCGCTGAACGGAATTGGGCACAGATCGAGAAGGAGTCGCTCAGTGTTCTCTTCGAACTAGAACGTTTTGATCAATACACATTTGGTCGATCAATTGTGGTAGAAAATGACCACAAACCAATTGAAGCTATCTTGAAGAAACCACTGAGTCAGGCACCAAAACGCCTGCAGGCCCTTATGATGAGATTATACAGATATGACATCACCTTCAAATACACCGAAGGCAAACGCCTTTTCATCGCAGATACTTTGAGTCGTGCATTTCTCGACAATGCTGAGAACTCTACCAGAATCATGAACATTAACGCACTCGACGAGATCCCTGACAGTAGATGTCAGGAGGTCAAAGAAGCAACAGAAAGGGATGGTGACATGCAGCAATTACTGAAAACGATCCAAGGTGGTTGGCCAGCCACCAAAAGTGAAGTACCTGAATCCGTGAAACCATATTTCGACTTTAGGGACACTTTAAGCCAGCAGAACGGTATCATTCTGAAAGGTGAACGAATTCTGATACCGAAAGATCTCCGAGATGATATGAAGGCACGTCTACATAGTGCCCATCTTGGCTTCGACAGTATGATGCGCCGAGCAAAGGCGACCATTTTCTGGCCAGCCATGGGCCCAGAAATAAAACAACTAGCAGAAGCTTGTGAAATATGCCAGGAACTGAAACCAAGAAATCAGAAGGAGACGCTCAAAAAGCCACCCGAAGGCCAAAGCCCGTGGGAGAAGATCGGTATTGACATTTGGGAGCTACAATGTAAAACATACCTAGTTATGGTCGATTATTTCTCCACATTCATCGAAGTGGACCTATTGACAACCACAACTAGTGCGCAGGTAATCAGGTGCCTAAAGAAACAGTTCGCACGATATGGGATCCCAAAGTGTGTTGTATCTGACCGTGGTAGTCAATTCACTGCTAGCGAATTTCACAGTTTCATGGAACTCTGGGGAGTACAGCATGTGACCTCATCCCCAGGTCACCAGCAGGCAAATGGTAAAGCGGAAGCTGCCGTGAAAGTCACCAAAACCCTCTTGAAGAAGGCACTGCGTGATAATAGCGACCAGTACCTGGCCCTGTTGGAGGTACGTAACACGCCACGACAGGACACTGCCATGAGCCCTGCTGAAATTATGTTCGGACGAGCTACGAGATCTACTCTCCCCACCGTGAAAAGGGAGAAATGGGAGTCAAATTATGTGCAGCGGAGAGCTGAGTATGCACAACGGCGACAAGCACATCGACGTACAGTAAAACGCTGCTATGTCAAGCGTGCTCGTGACATGCATAAATTACATCAAGACCAGTCTGTTTATTTCCAGCACCCCGAAAAATCTGGCTGGGACAAAGGTGCCATTGAGGAACGACGCTCAGATCGGACGTGTATTGTTAGGAGCCAAGAAGGAACTCTGTACAAACGTAACCGTGTGCACATCCGTCCAAGGGTAAACGCGTATGTACCGAATGTCGAACCGGACCTTCCACCGATACAACTGGGACAGAACGCAACACCTATGTGCACACAATCAGCCAATGGGAATCGAGATGGAATGAACAATAGCTCCTTAGTATCTCCACCAGTGGAGCCAACCAGACCTCAGAGAGAGCGACAGAAACCACAGTGGCTGAAGGACTTTGTGAGAAATTAAATGTGCAGTGCCTTAACTGTTCGAGCAGAATATCCCAGAACAGATACCCGTAATTTCTGTTATTGTTGCCAGTTCTGTGTTCATTCGTTAAACAGTTAAAGTTAATTACACAGTTAAAGTTACTATGCACTGAACGATTATCCTTAATGCAGAAAAACGTTCTGTTTGAAAAAAAAAAAGACAGTAAAGTGTGTGTAAGAAAGTGAACTCTATTTCATTGAACTGTTTCACTTTTTGTTTTATTAGATCCAAGTGAAATCTGTAATTCATGGATTACAAAAGAAGCCGATAGGACAATGACAATATTGAACTTTATTTCATCAAAGAAAGAGAGATGCTGATTGACTGTAATTTGGATAAATCATAAGTAAATGCCCGGCGGCACTGATGAATATTCATCATGTTAATGCAAGTGCATGCACAGTTTGTGATGACGTATTACACGGCTCCTCGTAGTGAGGAAGTTATGGGCGCCTTGAATGTGGCCAAATAAATCAGTCTTGAGATTTACATCACGTTCTTCGTTTAACTGCTTGTCAGGAGTAGTTTAATTAGGCCTGAAGCCTAGGTGAGACCCAAGGAACATTACGAATAACATGGTGGCAGCGGTGTGGGATTTTTTTACGCTGAAATCAGAACTGTTTCGGTGGGGAGTACAGCTGTTGAAAACTGGACCCTGCATAAACTTTTACCACCAGTGATAAACTTCAATAATCAACCATGGCTGAAGCAAATTTCCGTTTGCCCCCAGTTCTTGATTTGTACGATAGTAATGTATCAGAGACTTTCAAAAAATGGAAACGACAGGTGGATGTGTACATGCTTGCTAGTGGGGCTTAGTCAAAAGACAAGCCTGTGCAGACTGCCATTATTCTTCATTGTGCGGGGCCTCAGATGCTTGAAGTTTTTGAACACTTTGAATTTGCGAGGCTTCAGGACAAACAGGACCCAGACATTGTCTTGCAGAAAATTGAGGACTATTTTACTCCCCGGCAGAACATTATACTCCAAAGTTTCAGATTTTGGAATGCCCCCTACCAAGAACCATTCGATTCATTCCTCACAGACCTCAGAACTAGGGCAGATTCCTGTCATTTTGGCGAAAAGGAAAGGATGATTAGGGACAAAATCGTATTCACAGTCACTGGAAAGTTGCAGGAACTTTTGCTCCGGGAAACAGATTTAGACCTGAAAAAAAACCTGTCAAATTGTGCCTTGCATATGAACTTTCGGCCAAGCAGGCACAGGAAATGAGCCATAGTAGTGCATCAGACCAGAAAGTGAACAAGGTCCAAACCAACAATCCGGCAAACAGTTCGCGTAATACACAAAATACGCAAAACCCGTGGAGGGGAAATTCAAACACCAAACCAACCGTCTCGACAAGCCAGGTCACAAATTCCAAACAGTGCGATTTCTGTGGCAGATTACACAAATGGGGGAGGAACAACTGTCCGGCATGGGGTCGAACATGCGATCAATGCGGTGGCAGAAATCACTTTTAAGCCAGGTGTAAACAGAAAATACATGCAATACAGGGATCCGGTTCAAACGCGAATGATTTCTCCGAGGATGATAGTAACGAACACACGCATTGGTTGCAGGTTGTTGAATCCAGAGGCGAAAGCCATGTCGCTGCAATGATGGAAGTGAATGGTTGTAACGTTAAATTCCAGCTGGACACTGCTGCAGATGTCAACACGATTTGTCAAAAGTATGTCAAAAAGGAAAAAGTTAGGCCAACTATGCAGAAGCTGATTATGTGGAACAAGACAAAGTTCACACCATTGGGAGAGACCACCCTGCAGGTGACTAATCCACAAAACCAACAAATTTCAGATGTGACATTCACTGTTGTCGGAAATGAGCTGAATGGTCTTCTCGGTCTGAAAACCGTTCAAATAATGGGTCTAATCACCATCAATGATGAACAGTTCATTGCGAACGTAAACACAGAATCTGACCTGGGTGATCTTGGTGTAACGCGACTACACGTGGACCCCGATGTCCAGCCTAGAACATTGCCGTGTCGTAGAATCCCATTAGCCCTCTGAGACAAGGTTAAGGCAGAAATAGCCACATTGGAGAAACGTGGAATACTGATCCCCGTGGAGGAACCTACAGAGTGGGTGAGCCAGATGGCTGTCGTTCAAAAGCCGAACGGTAAATTACGCGTTTGTATTGATCCCCAGCCATTAAATCTTGCATTGAGACGTCAACACTACAAATTACCTACCCTGGATGATGTCCTCCCAAGCCTACACAATGCCAAAATATTCAGCAAACTTGATGTGAAAGAGGCCTTCTGGCATGTTAAACTAGACGACGCATCCAGTAAGCTGACGACAATGATTACTCCTTGGGCCAGATATCGTTGGTCTAGACTACCTTTCGGACTGAAAGTGAGAAGCGAAATATTCCAGAAGCGACTGTGTGATGCTCTCTGTGACCTGGATGGCGTTCTCTGTGTAGCTGATGATCTGGTTGTGGTTGGATGTGGTGAAACCAAGGAAGAGGCCGAGCGTGATCATGAATCAAAACTAGTGAATTTACAGAAACGATGCCAGGAGAGAAACATCAAGCTAAACAACGATAAGGCCGCAGTGAAGCGAACAGAGATTCCGTTCATGGGACACATGATCACAGATGAGGGTATCGGTGTGGACGAAACAAAAGTCACGGCCATCAGAAATATGCCATCACCGACGGATGTTTCCGGAGTCAAACGACTGTGTGGAATGGTGCAGTACATGGCTAAATTTATGCCCAATCTCGCGAGCGACCTGGAGCCCATTCGCATGCTGACTCACAAAGATGTCGCATGGAACTGGTCTTCTGAGTGCGAACATGCTTTCCAGAAAGTTAAACGAAAAGCTGTCAGAGGCACCCATTTTGGCATATTTCAATCCAGATAAGGAACTCGTCCT
>JAVTVY010039239.1:0-17166 GCA_036873755.1 Hanleya hanleyi | reverse complement strand
GTGACAATAAACCCTATTCACCCACTCACTCACTCACTCACTCTTCTCTGTCATCTCGACGAGGTAAACACATTTGCGAATCTACGCTAAATTGACAATATATTAACTCTCCCTGAAGTGCGAATCTATGCAATTTAGATGAGATTATCAAAGTGCTAATTAGACAATATATTGTCTTCTCTGCCATCTCGACGAGGTAAACACATTTGCGAATCTACGCTAAATTGACAATATATTAACTCTCCCTGAAGTGCGAATCTATGCAATTTAGATGAGATTATCAAAGTGCTAATTAGACAATATATTGTCTTCTCTGCCATCTCGACGAGGTAACACATTTGGGAATCTACGCTAAACTGACAATATATTAACTCTCCCTGATGTGACAATAAAGTGAATGACAAATCGATCTGCGAATCTACGCTAAATAGACGATATATTACCTTACCATGCAGTGCGAATCTATGCAATTTAGATGATAATTAGAAGAATTATATTGCCTTCAAACCCCGGCACCAAAGATTAGCAAAATATCTGCACTATATTGTCACCAGTGCTATTTAGCACCATGTTAAGAGATAGGGGGGAATGAAAAATATCAAGGAAAAAGCCAATTGCGCACCTAACTCTGAATTTGGCAGTTGTGCTAATAAACAGGACTACCGTGGTCTACAAATAGGTACGTTTATTGCCAAGAATAACTATTTATCGTGTGTTTATTAACTATATGCCAAGAACTACTGGGTAAATATGTCACGGTTATCCAGTAGACTTTCACACGGAGTACGTGGGTTTATTTATACATACCGCCCGACCTATATATTCAGCACCGATATGAACGACTTAACTGGCTTCATGCCTTATTAGAGCAGGGTTGAAACGCTATGCACAGCTTTTAAGTGCCCCGACCTATATAACCGGCTTGTAGCAACCCTGTTCACTTACAAATCTTACACATGTATATAAATGTATTTATATGCCTACAGCTGTGGGGCCCTTCGGTTCTCTCCGTTTATATCTTGTTTCATTAACCTGTCAACCTGAATGCAGTGTGGAAAGTACTCTACATTTGCAGCTTGGATTACACGTAACCCGTAGCTGTCGTGGTTTTTTTGTCCTGATAATATCTGCCAAAAAATCTGCTCTCTGAACAGATTCCACAAAAAAAGTCCGACGCCCGAGAAGTCCTCTAGGCACCCCCCCCCGCTATCTGCTATTCCCCCAGCCTATACAAAAAAAGTCTACTCGCCCTCCCTGCTGCTTAATAGCTTATAATAATATACTAGAGGTCAGGCGCTAGAACTGCACTGTCACGGTAAAACACTAAACATCATTACAATTTAATGACACGTTAACCCCATTACCTGGCGTATTCTGATACACTCTGATAGATCAGCCATATTGAGGTCACAAAATTGATATTAACCTGGGTGAATGCCTAGACGGCAAAGCTGCGCAGTTCATATTTGAATTTCCTCTCTACTGTTACAACTGCATGTAGCTATCAAAACTCGCTTCTTTTTACAATTTGTATGTACCTGCTACAAAGACTCTTATAACAAGGATTCAATGTGACATTGGTATTAACTAACCAAAACTTAGTCACCCAAAGCCGCCCTTCGTTTGGATCCGTGTTGCATTGCAGATAGTTGTGACCTTCCTACAGCATAATTTCGAACATCCAATAGGACAGTCCCGAGATGAAACTCTCTAAGTGCAAAAGGTGCGAAAAGACGCCATCGCCCATGTGACGTTACGCTGAGATTAGGCAACAAACCTTCTCTTAATCTTAGCAATACTCTATTATTCTATTCACAGAGTTGTACAGGCGATGACTTCTGTTTACAATTGCCTAATTAACACCGAGACAATAACATCTTCAGAATTGTTTGGATTTTCAGTATTTTGAAAGCCACAACGATACATATTTCTGATTTTGCCGGTATAGAAGCATTGCCAGGTGGCTAACCTTGACCCGCCGTCATATGAGCAATGACGTCAGTTCGCTCCTTTCAAGGCTGACGAGTTCTGTATCAGGACTATCCCATTACACATACATCGCGAGTTCATTCCCTGTAAAAACAGTGGATACTATCTTCGTGCTTTTGTCAGCATATTACCGCTACAGTACCAGGCATGATTGCGTTGTGCGACGCAGGACACAGGTTCTTACTTTCGTGTTTAACGAATTTGCACGTATAACATTACAAGATTTGCAAGTAAGTCTGAGTAAGTTACCATTTTGGACTAAACAATCCATACATCGTCAAAAGAATTCGTAAATCTTGAAACTAAAGGCATAATTACAACACATATAAGGGAAGTGGGAAGAGGTGCCGACATACTGACTGCGTCACATGACTTCACAGAATAGTCTTCTGGTCAAACTATTCTAAAGCACAGACCAAGAATCTAACGATTCATGATATGTGTTGTATCTCAGGTACGCTTTTATTGTACCTGTTCATGTGGCAACTTGGATGATATGACCACACGGCCCCTAGCACGGGCATAAGCGGTATTAGATACAAATCTAGAGAGCTATGATGGAAATGCTCTGACAACTCGCATACTGGTAATTGGTGAGCTGTTTCGCTGTGACAACTCGTACATTGGAGATTGTTGAGCTGTATCGTCGTCAGATGTAAATGACGGTATTTAACACAAAAGACTAGTCTGTAAGGCCCGATGTCGACCCAGCATCAACTTTCCACAAGTGCCAACATATATCAAAGACCAAAAGGTCTGTACAGGGGCGGGCCTCGGGGACGAAACGTCCACCAGCAGAATCTCGCCATATACAGGAAAAAATTACAACACATATAAGGGAAGTGGGAAGAGGTGCCGACATACTGACTGCGTCACATGACTTCACAGAATAGTCTTCTGGTTAAACTGTTGATTCTAATAATAAGCTAACTGTCAGTTTCTGTGGAAAAACGAGGTCACTGTGATCAGGTATGATTTCATTCTTTAGCGTTTCATCCTTTACGACATAGACACACAAATTTGCACAAAAAAATTGCACAAATTTACTAATTTGACGACGGGAATATATAAAGTGACACTTGTAGAATATGCTGATGTATTTTGTTTGGCGGTAAACCGTTTATTTCTCGATTCACCCAAAGTCCGTTTCACCCCTTTATGTTTATTTATATAAAGCATGGGGTTATATATAGAGACCACATATTTCGACACTTCACCCTAATACCACCCCCCCCCCCAAATCTCTTGTTTTGCGGGCGTCTGGACATATATATAGCTATACAGGGTTAACTAATGTCCAGCATGCGATTTCACCCTGTCTGACCCTCTACCTGAAGGTTGTCAAACTCAGACAACATATATTTGCCTTAGAGATAGCGAGATATCGATCCGAACCACGTGGGGTTGACTGCAGGACATACATGGAATGCAGAACCCAGAAATTTGACCTGGACTTTTTTTGTTAGACTACATATCTCAAGAGAATTTCCTGAAGATAGCCTATACGGCGATAAGTTCTGAAACAGGTAAATATGATCAGTTACAGGTACTCTAGCGCCATTGATCTACATTTCACGTTTGATGCATTATCCAGAAATGAACTAGGTTGATCCGAGTGCCTGAACATTATACATTTTATTATTTATATCGTTTGATATTATACAGTTCGGTCAAAAGCCGTAAATACTCTCAGCGGTTGGAGTGATTGAAAGTATGAGAATATATTAGTTGCGGAAATCCTCGTCAATCATTATTACATACACCTTGTATGGGTATTAAGCGATCAATGTTCGACTTTGTACTTAGGACTACACTGACGCTTTGATTAGCTATCATCTCAGAGATGGGTCGTTACTTAGATCAAGCAATTTCCATACTTGCCACGATTTGTATGGGCGGCCATTTATGTCAATATTACCAGCTCGGGTTGTACAGCTTAACTCACTACAGACAACGTATCTAACGACATAAAGTGTTGGTTTAAACGCTTATTTCATGTTTTTGCAAAGAAGGAACCTAACTCTAAACGCATATTTCATCTCTCTCCAAACGAAGAATCTAACTGTGAACGAAAAGTGAAAGATACTGAAATACAAGCGAACTCAGAACGAACCGTATTTTGCAGCACGTACAACGTATCAGAGAACGAACGACCTCTTTCAGAACGTACTTTATAATCGAGGGGGCGCTCAGCAGACAGGAGACCACTCGAGCGCCTCTGTCTGTAGCCTATAGCATTGGGCCCTGCTTCGGACCTAAATTAACTGACAGTAAGTTCAAGTTCAAGTTTATTGCACCAAACACGCGGTATAGGGCAGAGTGCAAAACAAAACAAAGTAAAATGCTTACCCCAAATATAGGGTTAAGAACAAGAATACCAATGAAGTCAGAAATACAGTTTTACGTTTCGTCATATCATAGGTATTCATAAATGTAGCTCTTTTATTGAGCTGACACTGTACTAGACTACAAGTATCTTATCTATAGCCTATACTGAACATAATATGTAGGCTACATATAGCCATGAACATTCAAACAGAATGCATACATTACTACATATATATCATGGTAGTAGGTCAAGTCTCTTGGTGTACCATGGAGACTACTATAAGTAGTCTCCATGGTTGTACCAACTGTATAGGTTATCACCAATCAGGTTTATTTGAAGGCGATCATTATTGGTTAATAAATACACAAATTTACCATCCGGTGTCAAAGTACCAAAGACAATATTTGTCTCATTTATTTTGTCAAAAAGAATTTTTCTCTCAATATTGAAAATTTGGCACTGCATAACAAAGTGGAATTCGTCTTCTCTTATACATTTGGGGCATAAGCGTTGCCCAGGTGTGATTGGACGCGAATGTCTACCAGTCTCAATTTTCAGTTTGTGATTACTGAGACGTAGTTTTGCTAGGAATACAGTAATACAGTCTACTCTGTCTGCTCCTCCCCCACATTTTGAGGGGGTGGCTCTCGTTCACATGTGCGACTCATGAGTAAGGAGTCTCACATGATGAGAATGACAAGTTCCAGTGAACTTTTTTTGTCTGATATCTGAAGTTCAAACCTTTTGGTGCACTTTAACCCAGGGGCAAAAAAGAACCACATTCATTTTGAGGTCATGACCTGAAATAGCGGAACTCGGAATAGCGGCCGAGTTTCACGTCATAAATCTTTCTACCATCCGGAATGACACAAATATTTCCGGAAATATTTTCCGAAGGAACGTTGTTCGTTGTGAAACAGCTCGTTCGTTCTGAGTTATACTCTTCGTTCAGCAGTAGGTCACTCTGTGTCAGACTGGTTATTCGTCCAGAACTAGGCTCTTGATTCTGAGTTTGCATTCGAACATCGTGCCGTTTGTTTTAGGTTTAAGTATACGTTCAGAATTAAGGTTCTTTTATTTGCAGGAATAAAAATGCGTTTAAGACTACAGTGTATATTGTAAGATATGCTGTCTTTTCTGAGTTTGGCTTTACGTTTTGTAATTGCTAATTTTGACATAAATGGCTGCCCATAGATTTGGCTTGAGGTGAAGCGGGGGAGATCGATGGATCTGAATTGCATTAAATTTTGCAACAGATTCGCTACAACTGCTCCTTGAACCCAAACAACGTTCACAGGTAACTGAAATTTGAGAGCGTTTCTCTTCGTCCATACAATTCTTTCTTTGCTCATATTCAGTTTACTTTATCAGGGTACTCCCTGTCCCAAGATCTCAAGATGTTGAGTGAAGAGAGATACGTATGCACATTAGACAAGGCTAGCCTGAAAAAAGCGGAGAAGGAACTGAACGAGAATGCCAATGAGCGTGAGGGCGCAGTAGAGTCTCTCCGACAGTGGGTTATACAAAATAACAGATGGCTCAAATCTCCGACAGGTACGGGCTGATGGAATATCTTCCAAGAAATGATGTCTTTTATGAGAAACTGGTGATAAGACTTGAACTGTTCTGTGATATAATATTTTACCTGATCTGAACTATCAGGTTAAATTTTATGACCCGATATATTTACACAATTTTGCCCACAAATATTTTATCTCTATATTTATGGAATGCCAGGTTATATACCTGATGAGCGAATCTAGTCCGAGTACATGAAAGTGTACGGCAACAGAGAATTTTAATAGAATTCTCGAGCCCTTGTAAATGCTGGACCAAGATTCCCATGCTTTCGACATATTTTTAACGGGAAAAGTTTTACCAGCGTCTGATCATAAATTCAGTACACCGATATTTCCTTTCAATATTTGGAATATCAGTTCGAATGCAACAAAAGAACAATGATCGAGAAGGCAGACCCTGCGATTGAGTAATGCGTGAAGCGTGAAATAATGTTTACAATGTGTCATCCATACGTGTACGTATGATTTAATTTGACAATTTTCATAAAAATATGTTTCAATGCTCGAATTTTCACTGACGATTTAATATACACAATGGGCCATAAAAAACATGGATTTACACACACGTCTCTCGTTTATAAAGTCACAAGCCCTGAACATCAAAAATGACATTTGCATGTAATAACAGCAAGATAAGCTAAAACAGACGTGACGCAAGAAGATTAAAATAAAATAATCTGGATGAAATAATACAATTGAACAATTCATTAGCTTCATCTGCGAGTGGCCAAGAGTAAAATTTGTATTCTGAAAAATTTGTGAGAAAACTCTATTAATGATAGACTCGATTGTTTATCTTTAACTGTCCAGTGCGACATGCATATAATCCGTGTGAGACACAGTCAGGTGGCATCCGGATGGTATATGAATGGGTTACTCTATATACTCCAGTTAAGAAGATCGAGGTTATAATACACTGTACACCCATTCCATGAATTAACTTACCGGTTACTATCCTCACGTGAATTGTTTTAGTGTTACGTCCTTTTGCGACGGCAGTGTACGTCCCAATGGGAACGTCATTGTACGTTCCAATGTGAACGTCATTTGGACACATTGCTCCACTCACCAAGCTTCCATCCCTTTTTGGCATTTAAAAATATCTACAAATCTATTCTCACCCACGGCTGTTACATTATTATTCGCGCTGTTTATTACGCGAAATAGGTAACACAATTTAGTTTTTATCTATGCAGTTTCGTTAAACATGCATGCCACCATAAGTTTCAACTTTATCTTACATGTAAATAACACCAGTACGGTACTGTATTAAGACAGACACAAACGAACTCTTTTGGCAGTTTTGGTCTTGTCGGCATCATTGGAGACTGTTGACCGCTTCTCCCTTGCAGGAAACTAGCCTATGTTAATGTATACTTACGACATTTTTTAATTTGGCGGTAATGCTGTTATATGGAATAGGTCTAATCTGGAATTAGATTATAGACGCGGAGGTTCTTCAATGGACGACGGCTGAATAATGACTGACAGACGAGCCGCTTGCAATTACAGCGCGGTGACGCAGCTTAGCAGCACAATAGAGGACTTTTCAAATGAAACAATTGAGGAGGCTGGGCGCGGTAATGCAAACCTTGTATTAATCGAGTAAAGTTCGACTGAGCAATGAGCTCAGGTGTGGTTGTTAGAGATGGGTCATTACTTAGATCAAACAATTTCCATATTTGGCACAATCTAGTTTGATGTAAGGCGCAGGGAGGGGACATGTGTCATGCCATTGATGTCCACATGAACAGCTACAATAAAAGCGTCACTGTGATACAAATCATCACAAGGATAACTTTTGGTTCTTGTGATGTTTTTAGAAATAAGCAGTCAGTATAATTGTCTGTGGGATCATATGACTTCTTGTCAGTGCCCCGGCATCGTTTTCCATCGCCCTTTTAACGTTGCGTTTAATCAATCAATCAATGTCTGTAACCTGGAAATACAACCGGTACGTTCTTTCACTCATGCATTATCGATCACGAGATGGTCATTCATGCCAATAAAGGCCTCAACCAATGGTAGATCATACAATCATGCGAAGTAGTCCTTCCCTTCTACAATTTCACGACAGTGGGGCAGAACTCAGTCTTACAGCCGCTAAGACGTAATGTATATGCAATCAAAGCATTGCTCTCGTTGCGTGCATTTGAATGAACCAATCACATACTCCTCCGTTTGAAAGAAGTTCCGTGATGCTGAGAGAAAATTCTATAAAATCAAACCATTTTTTTTACGTCTAACCCCGATGAACGTTTGCTATAACCTCACCTTCTCTTCACTACCAAGAATCAGCAGATAACTAGGGTAAAAATCTGTTTATATGCACAAGTAATGGGGATGTTATCCTTTCAGCCGATCAGAATCAATTTTACTTCTCAGTCCTACGGTTATGTGTTCGAAATTGTCTGAAAGAGCTACATATTATAGTTTGTGTCTTCAACAGACAATGGATATAGTGCTGATTTTCCATTCACCATGTCGCGTACATATCCTGACCATTATCTATCCGGTCTTTGATGTGACGAAAACTGGATTTGGGAGGTCAATTTGCGTATGTTTCGGGATATAAAGGTGGATTGCATAAATGATAAACTGTCCACGGAATATATTGAATAGGACTGAATTTCACGGTATATTTAACAAAAGTTCTGTCTGTCAGATTTGAAACTTAAGAAAGTGTTGCACACGCACCAATCACGAAATATAACAGTATTTTAAGTCCCGTCGGTAAACAAAGGGTTAAGGTCACAAAATCTTCTACGACAAACGACTTCTCTGTTTATAACCGAGTGAATGTCCGTGCAAACGAAAGATACGAATAGAATTTTTCAAGAAAATAAAAATGGCAATCGACCGATGTTGAATAAACTTTTTATCCAGAATAATATTTCCATTGACTAGCTACTGATAGCTTCTATTCAGTTTCATTCGTAGGACAGATCTTTATGGATTTTCGTTCGACTGGAAAAAAAATCGCACCATATTCCAAGATATATATGCTTTCTTTCTAGATACCAAGTTTTTACTGTATTTTCTTCGAAATGCCAAGTTTGCCCAGCTGGCTGCCCGGAAGAGGTTAGTCAACTACTGGACATCCCGTTCGGAGACTCCCGAGTGGTTTGGAAATGTTGACACCACAGATCCGAAGTTTGTAGAATGTCTTCGGACAGGGTATGTGTCGTTCACAATATTTTAGATAAAACATTTCTTCCAATTAACAACCGTTACTGAACGCTTTCTTGTCTCATACATTGCATATGCGAAATGACCAGAATCAATTCGATTAATTGTTGTCAATAACGACGGAAATGACAACGTTCATGAGGACGATGGAATAGCGGAAGAACCGGGGTCTTCCGTACTGAAAGACTTTCCATACACAATACATATCGATATCTTTTCTGAAATATATAATGACGCATGCAAACGTATGAAAGAATATTGAGATTGTAGATGCGAAACCCTGAATCTTCACTTGCCTATAGTGTTTCTCTAAAATTACAAGATTCAGGTTAAGGATCAAGCTAACTACGTCATTAATTGTTGTTGTCTGTATTTATTAATTCGCAGATTTTTTATCCTACCCCAATGCAAGGATGAAGACGGGAGAGTACTTTTGATAGGAAGAATAGGTAATTGCTAAAATTCTTCTTAATTTTTCGATCATACATTTACTGTAAATGGTGACGTCAAGAGGCAAGAGACAAAAATCTTCGCATTCAATTCAAAGGCTAATTCCACTTAACAATGCCCGTATATACCGCTTTGAAATGTCAGTCTTAATATCCCCCCTTGAGGCTTCCGGGCATGGCTTGGGTCGAAAGATGGTGTACCATGCGGACTGGCTTTTGATTTATGAAGGCAACAGAACACGACACGCCAGCCACATGCAGCCACGTCAGAAAAATAGCCCTCGTGCTATCCGATACGGGAGTGATATGCAAGAGGTGGGGAAAATGGGCAAAGCCTGGCGACTAAAGAGCAACTATATGATTCTAAAGGAAAGTTTCCCTCGGCACCACACATTCAGACTCGATAATACGGTGGATTCTCAGACCTAGCTCTTAGTATCTCAGCCGCGGTCTTGTTGCAGCTGTTCATGTGGAGACTATTCTAATGCTGACAGCGGACACCTCATGACCACATTAGTACTACACACGTGAACGAGGGCTAACCAAAGTAGATCCTTCATTCACTGTTCACTCGATATTTATGGAGAAAACGTCCTCGTCAATAATCGAGAGAATTTTTTCGTAGGAAAGTTAGCATCAGTTCCAAGTATGCGTAAAATGAAAATAAGTAAAAACAACACAAGATTCTGTTCTGTATGATATCGCTGAACTTAATGTGCAGCAAAAACGTCGTGTGCTGCGCAAATTGATCCAATTACATTTCGTAGTTGTATGTTGCGTCGTGTCCTGAAGAAAATAGATTTGCATTCTGTGATGATGGCGTTCGATGAAAAAAACACACCATATTCTCTTTGGCTCTATATATATTTATAGCAGGGAACATTGTTGAACTGAGATAATATAGAATTCGAAATGATAGTCGTCTAATCCGTCGATGGGAATGATTTTCTTTTAGGGTATATGGATATCTCTGGAAAATTCACGGTAGACGAGATGATGAAAGCATCCACCGCCATCGTGGACCTCGCTTTGATGGATGAAAACATTCAAGTGAATGGAACATTCATAATGGAGGATATGTCAAAAATGTCTTTGAAACACCAGACGTTTTTTGGAGTGGACAATTTGAAGAAAATGATGAACGTCTTAGTAGTAAGTAAGAAAAATCTGTAACAGCTGACCTGTGACAGCTGATCTGTAACAGCTGACCTGTAACAGCTGATCTGTAACAGCTGACCTGTAACAACTGACCTATAACAGCTGATCTGTAACAGCTGACCAGTAACAGCTGACCTGTAACAGCTGACCTGTAACAGTTGATCTGTAACAGCTGACCTGTAACAGTTGACCTGTAACAGCTGACCTGTAACAGCTGACCTATAACAGCTGACCTGTAACAGCTGTCCAGTAACAGCTGATCTGTAACAGTTGACCTGTAACAGCTGATCAGTAACAGCTGACCTGTAACAGCTGACCTGTAACAGTTGATCTGTAACAGCTGGCCTGTAACAGCTGACCTGTAACAGTTGACCTGTAACAGCTGACCTGTAACAGCTGATCTGTAACAGCTGACCTGTAACAGCTGACCTGTAACAGTTGATCTGTAACAGCTGACCTGTAACAGCTGATCTGTAACAGCTGACCAGTAACAGCTGATCCGTAACAGCTGACCTGTAACAGTTGATCTGTAACAGCGGACCTGTAACAACTGACCTGTAACAGTTGATCACCAACAGCTGACCTGTAACAGCTGACCTGTAACGGATTGATCTGCTATAGCTGACCTGTAACAACTGACCTGTAACAGTTGACCTGTAACAGTTGATCTGTAACAGCTGACCTGAAACAGCTGACCTATAACAGCTGATCTGTAACAGCTGACCAGTAACAGCTGATCCGTAACAGCTGACCTGTAACAGCTGACCTGTGACAGCTGACCTGTAACAGCTGTCCTGTAACAGTTGACCTGTAACAGCTGACCTGTAACAGCTGATCTGTAACAGCTGACCTGTAACAGCTGACCTGTAACAGTTGATCTGTAACAGCTGACCTGTAACAGCTGATCTGTAACAGCTGACCAGTAACAGCTGATCCGTAACAGCTGACCTGTAACAGTTGATCTGTAACAGCGGACCTGTAACAGCTGACCTGTAACAGTTGATCTGTAACAGCTGACCTGTAACAGCTGACCTGTAACAGTTGATCTGTAACAGCTGACCTGTAACAGCTGACCTGTAACAGTTGACCTGTAACAGTTGATCTGTAACAGCTGACCTGAAACAGCTGACCTATAACAGCTGATCTGTAACAGCTGACCAGTAACAGCTGATCCGTAACAGCTGACCTGTAACAGCTGACCTGTGACAGCTGACCTGTAACAGCTGTCCTGTAACAGTTGACCTGTAACAGCTGACCTGTAACAGCTGATCTGTAACAGCTGACCTGTAACAGCTGACCTGTAACAGTTGATCTGTAACAGCTGACCTGTAACAGCTGACCTATAACAGCTGACCTGTAACAGCTGACCTGTAACAGCTGATCTGTAATAGCTGACCTGTAACAACTGACCTGTAACAGCTGACCTGTAACAGTTGATCTGTAACAGCTGACCTGTAACAGCTGATCTGTAACAGTTGATCTGTAACAGCTGACCTATAACAGCTGACCTGTAACAGCTGACCTGTAACAGTTGATCTGTAACAGTTGATCTGTAACAGCTGACCTGTAACAGCTGACCTGTCCAACCAGAATCATGTTAATTGTGGGGATTTAAGAGTTCCACATGTCAAAAGTAGCTATGTGTTATCATAATTTGTCTTATCTGAGTTTTGTATCATTTTGCGTAAGTATAGCAAGACTTATGTTAAAATTATTCTGGACACTGATGACGAGCTAGTTTCGGCCTATATCCCCAAAGCACTGTAGATTTTTTTATGTGTATATCATATACTAGCCGTATAGCAAAGTTGATATTTCAGGTGAATGTATAATTGATTTGATTTACATTTATCATCGAACAACTCCGACGAAACGCATACTATGTTATATTTACAGAAATCCTACCCAGTACGGTACAAGGGTCTTCATTACTTCAACACCAACCCGATATTTGAGGCTATGTTTGCTATCATCAGTCCATTGTTGCCAGAGAAACTCAGAAAAAGGGTAAAATAGACAATTTTGAATAACTGCAGTGAGAGCTGTATAAAAGGATTTCAATGCGAATAACCGGCCATAACTGAAGTTAAGAATGTAATGTACATTTACAAAAGCATGCACTTTATCTGAGTAGACGCTCTTCTAGGGAATTATATAATGAAGAAAACGTGAACAGCTCTAAATACAGTTTCTGATCGTATCGTGTCAAATAATTAAAATTGTAATGTGCAGGTTGTAATCATCTACTTTTCAAACTTTCCAAAAGATAAACTGTGAACGAAATACTTCTATAATCCCTTTCGAATATTTACTAGTAACTTCTGTTGTTTTCTAAGACCCGATGGTACTGCTATCTGAAAACTGGCATCCCTTATCTTTCGTTGCTAAAAATTAATACAATTACGAAGGAAATCACGTCTGTCCAGCTGGTATGAGTGGTGTTTCACGCCAACGCCAAATAAGCGCATTTTAACAATGTAAATTCCCAATTTGGAATCAGCAAGGTTCGGCATAAAGACTTTCTAAAGCGACCAACACACAAGGTATATATTTATGAAAAATGTAACTATATGTTAAAGTTGAAAGCACAAAGAGAACATTTAAAATATTCATTGCATTTCACCGCTAATAGAAACCTCATGCAGCATTTTCCGACTTTGCAGTTGCACATCCATGGTTCAAATCTGACCGATGTTTACAAGTACATTGATAAGTCTCTCTTCCCAGAGGAATACCTGCCCGACGACTACAAGGGACAATGTCCTGGCAGTGTTGATGAAATTGTTGGTAAGTGACAATTCCTCGAAAGAAATTGTAGTAATGATATAAAGTCTACAACTGGGCATCATCGGTGATCTTCCAGCTTTGCAGTAGTATATATTGTTATTATAAAACTGGTTCTCTATGAAAGCGATTGTGTTTTCATCCTTTACAGACACACCAATCGAACGTGCGGCCTTCCGTGCTGTTGACCTAAGGCTCATTGGAATGGACTTTCGCTCTCTCGCTGAGAACAGTAAAAATACACGCTCCTCTCAGATTTTGATTTCGGCCTGATCCTAAGTCCTTCTGTTACCAGTCAGTGAACATCCTGTGGAATTCCTTCGTTTTACAATGTCACTATCGCGATTTGTGGAACATTCCAGCGCGCAGCAGAAATTTCCCACGTTAGTAGTGTAAACATGGGCTACTCAAGCAACTTGTGAAATGTGAAGGGATCAGAAGACATCATTTGGCTTAGTGAACTTTGACGTCGTGAAATCTCCGTATATGTTTGACCTCGTGAACTCCTGACATCGTAAACTTTTAACCTCGTTAACTTTTCAGTACGTATTCTTCTAACATCGTGTGAAAAGTGAATAGGGATCACCATATACGTGATTTCACTATGCTCCATTCCCGTATCCATTGCCATCCAGTTTGAAGCAGTCTGGCACAGATTTATTCATGTTCTGCTCACTCACGTTTAAAGCCTGTTCTTCTGAGGGGAAAGATTGAATGAACTAGCCTATATCCTGGGGCTAATGTCTCGTTTCCGTGGTATTTAAATGGAGCAAAGAATTTTGAAGGGATTGTCAGTTTGAAGTCTATGGAGCAGCTGCTCCCTTTCTTCCATCGTTCCCTTTGTACCATGATTTCGCATGTGGGTCTATTACCCGCATGTATACCCTCTTTGTAAACTTTTAAGGAGAGTCACATACCTAGTGTATTCAAAAAATACCGGCCTCAGTAGAGTTACCTTCCTTCGATGCGATTATCTTCCCTTTAGATTGATTTGGAAGAGCGAAACTTTATCCAATCACTTATGACAAATACCGATTTGTGCTGTAATTTTCATACGCAACTATCGCACACAGCTATGAGGTAATAAAAAAGGAACTTTGTTGAAGTATAGATTAGGTAATTTTTCGTAAAACGCTCCTGAAGGAAATAAGATAATTGGAGATAAAACGATGATTATTTATTTGAAAGGCACTGGTATCATCAATTATATACTATCCATATACAATACCGCCCTGCCTCCCATCAATCATTCTCTCTCTCCCTAACCCCCACCCACCCTCAATATTCTACCCCACTCCTTCCCCCTCCCTCAATTGATCGAATCGTTTCCCTCCTCCCTCCATTCATTCATCCCTCCCTGCATCATAATATTGATTACATAACGCTTCTTTCAGTTCTGTGACGTTATTGGGACATTGATTCTTGCATAGCCTTCATATTTGACATTGCTACGGTAGAGTTGGTATGCGGACAACAGATACACCTGCGAGATTGTAGCAGAAGGAGAACATTGGACAAAGGACGCAGCTGCTCCATAGACTTCGGAGGGACAATTCCTTCTGAATCCACCACCTTATATGAAAATCACTGGAGCGAGACAATAAGTCCAGTCTATCGGTTAGTTTATCCAATATTATCCCACACAAAAAAACTTAAATGTGAGTGAACTCTTTCTTCAGAACAGGAGTAGATCTGTGCCAGACACCTTCAAACTGAATGGCAATGGATAATGGGAATAAAGCATAGCAAAAACTTGTGTATATTGATTTCTATACTCTTTTGACACCAGATCAAAACTTCACTAGGTTAAACTTTCACGAGGTTAAACGTCCGTGGGGTCAACGTTCACACGATCCTCATATACATGAGGTATTAGTTGATTTCCTACTACCACACGTGGAGTTTTTTCTATTTTACTGCCACATCGAGGAACATTTCATTGCATTTTATAATTTTTATAATATCATAAACCTGGATTTTGGCATTCAGTTGCCACGCAAAATAACTTCAACTATACACAATTGTTCTGCATTTTTATTTGAAGTATGGCAATTCTAGTTTTCAAATTTGAAAAAAAAATTGCAGGACTGTAAAATTATAAATATATTATTTACTTGGTATATTTTTCCAACGCGCTATAACACTCAAGGTCTACAAAAAATTGTATAACTAAAAAGCTATGAAGGACTGAAGGAACTACTTTCGTGTGAGTTTCTATCGATTAGGCCCGTGCGTTACTGAAAATCTGAGTGTTTAGACTCTATCGTTACTGTTTCCTGACGCTGACATGAAAGATAGACCGATATACCGGTGGCAGGTCAACGGTCAAGGTAAGCGTGTAAGCCACATCGCTTTTAATGTGTCTGTCTATCAGTCTTTTCTTATGTTAATTGCTGATGTCTGTGCATGATCTCCAGTTATGGGAGGACCTTGTATCCTTTTTGAGATCAGTATGTCAGAGGTCAATGGACTTTCTGGAACATCAGGAAACAATAAAACATATTGATTTACGTACTGTTGTCTCCAGTTCAGGAGTACAGAACGTAACAAAGTGACAAGTATAGATCAATCTCTTAGACAATTAGTAACACTGAGATATACCTTCAGTACTGGTCCCTGAGGCATGATTTTTGGGAGTGAGAGGTGGAGAATGGGTTAGAAGGTGCCAATATATACGGTCTCCGTTATAGACTATACTGTGAAGTCATATGGCTCTGTGAGTATGTCGGTACCTCTTCCCACTTCCCTTATATGTGTATGGCGAGATTCTGCTGGTGGACGTTTCATCCCCGATGCCCGCCCCTGTACAGACCTTTTGGTCTTTGATATATGTTGGCATTGTGGGAACTTGATGCTGGGTCTTACAGACTAGTCTTTTGTGTTAAATGCAGTCATTTTCATCTGACGACGATACGGCTCACCAATCCCCAGTGTATGAGTTGCCACAGCGACACAGCTCACCAATTACCAGTATACGAGTTGTCAGAGAATTTCCATCATAGCTTTCTAGATTTGTATCTAATACCGCTTATGCCGGTGCTAGGGGACGTGTGGTCATTTCATCCAAGTTGCCACATGGACAAGTACGATAAAAGCGTACCTGAGATACAACACTTATCACGAATCGTTAGATTCTTGGTATGTGCTTTAGAATAGGTTAACCAGAAGACTATACTGCGAAGTCATGTGGCTCTGTCAGTATGTCGGCACCTCTTCCCACTTCCCTTATATGTGTTGTAATCCTATACGCTACCCTATTATATATGTAAGAAATAAGAAAGGAAATTTTGTGTTTGTATCGTCGCCAAGTCGACGAGATTTTTCAAACTGCATTGAGCGATTGACATATTTCACTTCTCGATAATATCGAATGTACTTCGGTAACACTCGGCTTGTTCCGTGAAAGTCATCAGCAACCATCATTCACTCAGTGAATTAAACTCCTGGAATGGCCCAAATCATGCTTTGTATCCCTAGCCACACCGTTGTTATAATACACGTATGTTTGTCAAGCTCTCTGGCAGGAATCCTGAACCATCACTAGTCTGAACATGTAGGTTGTAATCAACATTTGGTATGCCAATTAAGTTGATTTTACAGAAAATTAAAACAATGTCTTGTCCAGATCAAATGCAGCAGGTTATTCCATATTAAATAGACAGAAATAGACTGGACTTTGATTTTCTAG
>JAVTVY010039238.1:0-17331 GCA_036873755.1 Hanleya hanleyi | reverse complement strand
AACAACTTTTCCATCCAAAAGATGGGTTTTTTACCACTACTACTACATATTGTGTTTGTTTACGTTTTGAAAAAAAAATTTTTTTTTTTTTTTTGTGAAAAAAATTTTTTTGGGGAAAAAGATGCTGGGAGCTTGTGTTAAGTTTGCAGTGCTTTATGAAAGAAGTTTCTCTTTCGGAAAGATGGGTTGGCCCTGAAAAGGGCCTTTGGATAGTGTCACACGAGAGGTACGGTATATTTGCTTCACAGCACCTCTCCGGCGTCAATGCATCGGTAATTCACTATGTCGTAGTTTCTTTTGTCTGGCAATCTCTTCTTCCAGTACCGTCATTGTCGTCTCCATTTCCAACTTCGCTTCCATCATGTCGATAATTTGTTCGTTGAGGCATGATATCTCATCTTCCAGTACCGTGATTGTCGTCTCCATTTCCAACATCGCTCCCCTCATGTCGATAATTTGTTCGTTGAGGCGTGATATCTCAGCCGAAGTGGTTATACTTTCAGTGTTTGCAGTGGAGGTGGTTATTGTTGCAGGTCTAGTAGTTAACCATCCGCTGTCTTGTTCTCCATCACGGGTGTCGGCCTCGTTATTTTCTTGTATGTCCTCCATTCTGTTGTTGTCTTGTTCTTCTCGGGTAATTATCTCGCTATGTTCTTCTGTACCCCTATTCCTTGCATCTCTAGGATGATGGGTGAGCAAGGCTCGTGGTAAACTCATGATGCGTAGAAAAAAACTCATGATGTGTAGTTGTCAATAAATCTGGACATACTACACGTTATTTTTATAGTCGGCTGTGTGTGTGTGTGTTTCAAGATGGCGTCTTGTTTTTGTATGGTAGAGGTGGTCGTGTTCAAGATGGTGACCAATGCCACTTTCCCGATCCCCCTAGCATGTCACTTTCCCGATCCCCTATCCCTCATTTGCATATGGCGGTTTCAAGATGTTGGCTTGTTTTTGTAGGGTGGGGGTGGTCGGTTTCAAAATATGCAAATGAGGTCTTTGGGTTTTTTGCCAAAAATGTTGCCAGTTTCCCGATCCCCTAGCATGCCACTTTCCCGATCCCCAGCCACCTGTCACTTTCCCGATGCCCAGCCCTCATTTGCATATGTGTTTCCCGATCCCCAGCCACCTGTCACTTTCCCGATCCCCAGCCACCTGTCACTTTCTCGATCCCCAGCCGCCCTCATTTGCATAGGTTCAAGATGGCGGCTTGTTTGTGTGTGTTATGGGTTTTCCCCAGCCCAATAAAAGGAGTCCATTTTTTAGGGTAGGGGTGTATTTCAATCTGACTTACCTGACCTGTCTGCCTGCCTCACCGATTTTCCTGCCCGCCTGCCTAACGGACCTCCCTGATCACTGCCTGTGTGTAATCATCTGCCTGACCAGTATCATTGACCAGTATCACAGAGTAACACCAATCAACGTCGTACACGTATGTAATATACATTAATTTTTAATAATATCCATGCTAGGAAATGTCCCCCCCCCCCTCCCCCTCCTCCCAATGGATAAATAGATGGTAGTGTGGCGAAAATTTAAATTATTACCTACTCAGTACATATTATGGTTAATTTTAAAATTAGTTCGATTTGCAGAATGTAAACAAACACCCACATTCTGCACACCATACCAGCCTATACTAAAAAACAACTGTCAACTTCGTTTTAGTGCGTCACAAAAAGTGCGCGAATGAACTATTTCTAAATAATTGGTTTAATATCCTGTAGATTCCAATGTTATTCATACGTTATGACTTTTGTCTAATCCTTCATTCAATATCAAGCCGTCGTCTTTTAAAGAATTTTCTCGTCCATAATCCAAAGACAGCATTAGCACCAAACAATTCATTTGGCCTGTATGGGTATAGGGGTGATCGGTTTTTTTTATGGCTTTTACTATGAGCTATGAGGTTGATCATGTAGAATACGATGGAAAAAAATTTGAAAGTACCGAAAATGATAATAAAAATAAAAAAATCGGCGAGTAGTAGACAAAGGGAAAATTGGGAAGTACTGACCATGCCCCAGAATACTTCATATGCATATCACGGCCTTAAGGCCTATGTAAGATGTAATCTACTTCACAGTTTAGTAGTATAAAAAGCGCAAGTCTTATTGACCTTGTCCCTTCCAAAGAAATAAAATCGGCTCTATTTTACAGGAGTATATACGCAGGTGACGTCGAGGTTGTGACGTCACTTCCCGGTTTTCACTTTCGAACATAGAAGAGTTCCAATTTTTTCCCTTAGACGTCCGTATGTTCATCCTCCAAACCCACAAGAGTTCCAATGTTCAACCGCCGGGGTGTTTTCCCGCCCCAGCGCCCCGCAGCGCGCGCGCGTCATCCCGCGTCATCCCCGGCAGTGCGCGCGCGCACGCGGACGCGGGTCAAAAGGTCAAAGGGTCACCTCCAGGTCAGACGGTCCAATGTCCAATGAGACAATGTTGCGGTATCGCTATAGTCAGAGCTTGAGCACAAAAAAAGGGGATTCTAGATGAACCTGGGAAAGATGGGCAGTTCCATGTGGACCAATCAGCGGTCGAGAAAAAAAAGCCAATCAGCGGTCGAGAAAAAGAGCCAATCAGCGGTCGAGAAAAAGAACCAATCAGCGGTCGAACAATCAGCCAATCGAATTGGGGTATTCACGGTGTGCTTCCGCTGACGTCCGCGCCTACATCTGGGTTCTTGTACACCCGGGTAATGTTTTTCTGGACATGGATGGGTTACCTTTGGCTCCATTCTAGGCCACTGATTGGCTAATAGAACTTATAGTCATAATCTATACGTGTTGGACGAGTCTCTTCACTCACCGTATACACGTACCTCAATGAAATGCCCCCTCCAAACCTAGACCAAAGACACGTACTTGGTCTGTAGGCTGATTTCATTGGCTCTCTATTTTTACTATAGTGCTCTTGCATTCTAACCTTGATGGGTTACCTAGAACTTATAGTCATCAACATAATCTATACGTGTTGGACGAGTCTTTTCACTCACCGTATACACGTACCTCAATGAAATGCCTGCTCCAAACCTAGACCAAAAACACGTACTTGGTCTGTAGGCTGATTTCATTGGCTCTCTATTTTTTACTATAGTGCTCTTGCATTCTAAACTTGATGGGTTACATTTTGGCCCCATCCTACACCACTGATTTCAGTTTGACTGAATCTCCACCTTGGGCATTGATGCATTAGGAATAAAACACACAAGACAGGGTTTTTTGGTGAGATCTCATTTTTTTTTTTATTCATTGAACAACAACAACGTGAGAACAACCACGTGAAAACTCAAGCCTAGAACAAGGGGCTTGTCATTAACTGAAGCCCAGAACAAGGGGCTTGTCATTAACTGAAGCCCAGAACAAGGGGCTTGTCATTAACTGTATGTACATTGAAATAATTCAAGCCCAGAACGGGGCTTGTACATTGAAATGATGGGCGGCCCAGTCATAGACGAGTACATCGCGGTCCTCGGCGTGGGGGTACTCGTCAAACATCTGTACGATAGTGGATAAGGGTCTTCCCCGGCATCGATGGTACAGGTAAAACAAGCAATATTGTCCGCACACGCCACTGGTCAGGCTTTGCAACGTTTGACTGTTCCAACACCACGTCTCTGTGCCTTGATCCATGAAGTCTGTTAAATCGGGATGGAGGGGTGGCAGGCCGTACCGGTCAAAGTATTCGCCCTGCTCTTCTGTCAAGTACACGGCCACCCAGTGTTCACCGGGTCGATCCATCGGGTCCGTGTTGAGAACGTAAGCAGCCGGATACATACGGTCTAATGGACACACATCTCGGGCGAACACCCCTTGAAAGACCCTACGTGTCTCTGGGTCATTCTCCAGCACGGTGGTTATCTGGTCTGTATCCATGTTAGGTGGAGAAGTCACACAGGACGTTGCGCCCTTGTCCACTTGAATGATGTTGTCAAACTCGGCGTAGCAGATCACATTGACGGTGGTCGCCAGGGCTCGTGCAAAGTGGATTTCCAACCGTAAGTTGCCCTGCTTGGCCAGGGCCAGCTGATGGTCGTTCTCTAAGGTGGGGGTCAGATCGAAACAGAACAACGTGTATCCGTTCGCGTAGTCCTCCCGACTGATCATATTCCCTTCGTCCTGGTTGATTTGACCGGTGGCTGTAAACAGGCTCTGATAGGCTCGAATGAAATTCCTCCGCCCAAAGTTCGGGGTTAAGGCCGTGGCTGGCACCTGTTGTTCATCCACATGCAGGGCCACAAAATTGATGCCGAAATGTTTAAAGTCAAACGGATTCTCTGGGTAGGCTCCGCTGAAACTGGTATTTTCCACACAGGCCAGGATCAATCGCTTGGGTAGTTCCCCAGGAACAGGTTTTCTTTGTTGGCGCCCATATTTCCAGCAGGCACAGAGAACACTTTGGTTTGCACACGTCGGATAGGGTACTGGGCTGGTTTTGTTTCCAAGGCTTTCATGTGCCCCAATTGAACGGCTGGATTCGGTTTCACTTTTCGGACATACAGGACTGCGTCTTGGATGACAATCTTATAGTCCGCTGCATGCCCCCCTACGTTAGTGGCCATCAAGGCGAAGGTCGGAGGCGCCCGTATCAGTCGGATTTTGATGGGGATCTTGTTCAAGAGGTACCGGTCTTGCATGAACATGTCTGCATGCAGTCGACCCATCATATCCACCGAGGCACTGGTCGCAGTGAAAGCCTTCCGTTTGTTATATCCCCCATTGTCCGCCGTGTCCATGTGCTCGGCCGTGTCCCTGTAGAATAAAGCGGTTGTCAGCTGAGATTCTTTAGCCTCTCGGCCATACGACAACAGTGTCTCGATGTAGGCTCGATAGGGGTACGTGTTGGTGGAGTCACTGATGAGTTTGTCGCTGAGAAAAATATCCACCTGCTGAAACATCGAGTGCAGCCAGAAATTCGTCGGGCCCACCGTTGCTTGGTCAGCGAGTCTGGTGCCAGCTCCATTGACCACCTTGGCTTTCACATACAAGTAGGTATGGGCTAAATCCACATAGGCCGTATCCGCATTACTGATGGTGAACTCGATGGGCCTGGCTCGTTGATGCTGGAGAGCGGGAGATGCTCCACCCATAACTCTTGTTCGACACTGGTTTGTGGGCGGTACGGTCCACAAACCAAATTCACTGTTGGTGGAGGGGCAGACTCGGTGTGGATTAAGGACATGTTTTAAGAAAAGATATCCCGGGTCTTCTGCGATGTGCGTCGTCGCTGGGTCGGTCGTCGACTGGTGCGTGGTCTCGGTGGGGCAGCTCTTTTATTCCCTACGGTGCGTTGTGCTTGGCCACCAAGACGCCTCCCGCTTCTTTGGCCCGTCGTTTCAAGGATTCTTTGGGTGCCGTACCCCCCAAGACATCACCGGCCACTTGCAGTCCACTGCGTACCGCTTGTTTGCCGATTGCTTTCACCCCACACGTCACCAAGGGCAGGAACGTTTTCACAATGCTGCCGAGTATGTTCCCCAGACCATGTCCTCGTTGCATGCGTGCACCGCTAAAGACCGGAAAGCCACCCCCGGCCTGTTGGGCATAATAGTCGGCATAGCTGCGTGCATCGCACTCGTAAGGTACTTTCATTATGCAAAAGTGGGGAGCACGTGCTTGTCGAAAATGAAGTGTCAGCACCACTTTTCCTCGTTCGAATGCCACCGGTCGTCCCGTGTCATCTCTTATATCCACCGTGATCGTGTTGATGTCAGTTTGTCGTACGGGCAAGTAGAGCATGTGGGTGAAACTGTGGGTGACTTGATCTCCATACGTCTTTTTTAATGGGGACCACCCGTACAGAGGTGTTGATATCGCCCACGTGGTTGTCCACCACGTCCGAGTAGACGTAGAGTCCGTACATACCCGACTTCATATCAATCGGCATCTCGCCATGGTGTTGGGTGGGACCAGCGAACGTCTGTAGATCGAAACCCAGCATTTGCTGTAGTGTAGGACTGAGTTTCACATTCACGGTATCGGTGACGGTAAGCTGTGCCTTGTCGTTGTGTACGTTGACATCAGAAGAACACGTTTCTCTTGAAGCGCAAGGCTATCAGGCGTAGTTGCACTATCCGTCACCCCCCGTAGCGCCTTATCATGCAACAGTCTTGACAGCCCACCCATGAACTCCTTGGGAGTATCGTATTGGCCTTCGGGCAGGGTGAGTCGGGTGTCTTTTCCCTCGTAGGTCACCTCGTACCAGACTTCATTGGCTCGCACGTTGTACCACGAGTAAGGGTATTGGATATCCACAATGCCACATTCCCATCGTCCAGGTAAATGCAACGGTCGCGGTAACTGGGTCACGTATTTGGCCACGGTGTTGTCAGGAAACACATCCAGCGAACTGTTACTGGGTAGGGTGAGGTAAAACATGGCGACTGAGCTGGTCCTGTTGCTGTTGTTGGTTTTAATAGGTCTTCCAGGCCTTGGGCGGTTGTGTGCGGCGTCGTGTTCGTCGCGTTGTTGCTACGTGTCACGGCTCTGGAGATGTGGTGTCTTGATCGAGGGTAGGTTTTTTAAACCGAAAAAGCAAAGTGCCCGTTGATGGTGGTGGAGTTTTGGGGGGTGACTCCGGTTCCCATTCGGATTCCCAAGAAGGTAGGTGAGAGTCGTGGTGCACGACTCGGCGATTGCTGGGTTTGCTGCATAAAGGCCCAGCGGGGGGTTCCCCACCAATTCATGTGGTACATGCATGTCTTTCAAGCCTTGAGCGAAGACCTCCCATCCTCGAGGATCGGTGTGCGATCTGCGTTGACGCATCAGATCATTCACTAAATCCGTCATGTGGGTGCCGGGGACCACCTGATTCTGTACCAGGAGTTCGCCTTTATCATTCCAAGTCATGTTAGGATTCTGTTTCATCCGTTGTAATACCAGGCCAGCTTGTTTCTTGAACGAGGCAGGTACACTCTTCAGCACTTCGTCTTCCACCCACTGTGGGGCTGTGGGGGCCACCTCACCCGGCTGTTGGAGCGGTGCTGAGGTCAGCGGTCTGTCACGTGGTGGTGGTGGTGGTGGTGGTGGTGGTGGTGCTGCTGGGGTAGACAGGGTTTTTGTATTGGTCCATGAACGTCATGTACCGTTGAAGCGTCTATTGTGCCGTTGTACTTTCACTGTCGCTTAACCCACGGTCTCTGTAAGATCTGTTGCATCTCTCCATCGAGGCTGTTTATGGTCTTCACCGTAGGTGGACAGGGTAGGGCGATTGGAGGTTTTGAAGCAACCGTGGTTCGACGAGGACCATTTTTTTCGTGTGGTTCATTGTCGGCCGAAGAGTCCACCCAATACTGACCCAACACGGAAGCGGCCAACGGTGCTAAGATGGCCCCGAGAAAGCCGCCTTTCTGTAACACCTTTTTCTTTTGTGTTTGAGGGACCTGCTTGTGGACTAGGGTTCGGAGACCTGTCTTATGCTTGGCCAACTTGGTCTTCTGAGCCGGAGTCAGTGGAACGTTGCCTTTTAACAGGTTGTACCCGATCTCGCACAGACAGCGTACAAGGTCAGGGTCCGCACCGCGTACAATGGTTCGGACTAACCCGGGTGGGGCCGTCTTCAATACACGGAGCGTGGGAGCGTGCTTCCGTACTCGCGCAGACATCCTGTACAACTAATGCTAGAACCCACAACTCTGCCCTTTTATCCACCTCACAGACAAAGTCAACCCTGCTGTGGTATTCATTCTTTTTATTATTCCCCATCATCAAACACACAGACCCCAGCTGGAGGCGCCACTGTGGATGTGTTTACATTATTTTTGCATGTACACGTGGTGGGTCTCTCCGGGAAAAATGCCGGTCCGTAGTCGAAGGTGGTCGGGGGTGGCTTGCTTGAGGTCGAAGAGCATATACCCGTGCTGAGGGGTTGTGGCATCTTTGAAGGCTTCCAACGCAAACGGTGTGCGGCCGGGATACATCTGTCTCGCCAGGTGCAGCAGTTGAGTGGTATCTCTCGGGTTTTTGAAGACCACCAGGTAGTAGGCATTTAAGCTGATGTTCCTATGTTCTTTGTTTTTACTGAACAGATTCTGCACAATGTAGATGATGCTGAGCCGTCAATGATGGCTGCCTTTGGTAAAGAAGTTGGGTGACCCGTGCATCCGTCTCCGCCATGAGATCATCCAGAACCACCAAGGTGTCGGGTTCCAAATCGGCCAGGTTGGGTAGGCCTTCCACGAACGTGATGTGGGGCATTGCTGCATACGCTTCCCTGCCATTCGTAACACCACACGACTCGGGCAATGGGTGGATGATCATGCTGTCGGCGTGTTGGAAGGAGCTTCCTGACGAAGTGCGTTTCTGTTAGCCCAGTTTGTCCCAGTGCGATGACGCAAGTGAAGGGATGCTGCCACCGAGGGTCCATGGTTTGAGGTCTATCCGTTGTCGTGGTAACCCGCTCTTGTAAATTTCGTACGAGTGAACTGAGTGGTGGTGGGTACAACGTCGGTCGTCGTTGTCTGTTCACGTTCAGAGATGGTGCTGGGGCAAGGCCAACGTGGGTGGACGGTTCACTGTGAGATGAAATCCGGTGGGCCTTGGCATGCAGTGGTGGTGTACTTGGTGGGTGTAGAGCTCGGGACGTGGCTTGTACGCGGGGTGTGGTGGTGGTGACTGGGCTCGATACGACTGGTGCTCGTGTGACCTGCTCACCTGATGGGTGGTGTTCTCAGTTGGTTAAGTAACGTGCTGACATAGGCTACGTCGTAAAACACACCTCCGTACAACACACTCAGCAGGGTTAGCAATAGCACCCAAAAGCCCACTTGTGCTTTGCGCGTTTTGGGAGACGCTGTGTTCAGAGGCAGCTGCTGTTTGTCCATAGCACTGTGGTCGGACGTGGAATGAAGGATGACGGCAGTGGTGTCTGGCTTTATAGTCGTTTCACCTGATTGGCAGCGACCCAGGAATTGAAGGAACTGGGCCAGCCTTGCCATTTGACGAAATGAAACAGTTTGCCACGTCGATGTTCCGTTTTCAAAATCTGCTCCACCGTGTAGTAGTCTTGCTGTGTTTTTACGACAGGCTGTAATTCCGTCTCGTAAAACGTCCCCAGCAACGGTTCCCCTTGGAGATCTTCCAGTTCATAGACTCGCCGCCGTCGGGGTAGGCGCCGTTTAATCAGGAAGTGCTCATCGCTCCAGTTGGGCAAGTAACTTTTCTCGAACTTGCCCTTGACTTTACTGATCCGTGGGTCCTCGACCTTGTACACCGCCTTCGGTGTTCGCTGTGATTGCCTGGGGTACAAGACACGCCGGACTTGGGCTTCATTGCGTTGGGTCACGGTAATGGGGGCTCTCTCTATACTCCGGTGATAGGCTCGATTGTAACCACTCACAAGTTTCAGGAGAACATCGATGTACCGCCTTGTATTCTTATAGGTGAAATATTTATACATGCGGCCTTTGAATATCCTGTTGAACCTTTCCACAACGGAAGCCTTGGTCTCGTTGTACGTATGGAAGAAAAACACCTTCTGGGCTTTCAGAAACTGTTGGAACGGTCTGTTGAGGAATTCCGTGTCTTCGTCGTCGGTAAATACAAAGGTTTGCGCCCGGTCTTGAAGATGTCTTTGAACGCCGCTATGAGATTTGCCCCCAGCTTTCGTCCGGGATGGGTACCACCCACGCATACTTGGATAGGATATCGATGCACGCTCGCTATACCGGATTCTCATCGTTGTGTTTGGCAAAGGCGCTCATATCCACCAAATCCGCTTGCCACTGGGCATCTATTCCTCCCACGATGACCCGGTTCCGTAGAAAATGGCGACGGACAGATCGATGTAAGGTATAGGTGTCTTGTTTTCTTAACCAATCTCTGACTTGGGCACGTTGTATCCCCTGGGATTTGGCCGCTCGATAGATAGCCGACAATGCACTATAGGCCGCCGGACTGTCGGGACTGTAGTATAAGTTATCCAACACCTTCTTCCAGCGCTTCATGGTGACAAATGATGATGGACCCTGGCTCTATCGTTTATTTATAACGGGTATATCTTGGGCCGGAGTTTTTTTCTGATTTTCTTCGTTGGCTTCCACAGTGTCCATGGTAAATGACCAGTCCAACTCGTCTGATGACCGCTTGATAAGCACTTGATCCACATCTACCACGGCATCTTCCAATGCAGACCATAGATCAGGGTGAAATCCACTGTACCTCCATCTAGCCGAGCCAATTGAGCAAAGAAAGGGTCAGTGCGTCATGGATGTACACATCGTGACACAAGTGGATGAGGTCGTTGTCCAGTTCACCAGACAACACCCGTTTGAATTTGGTCCAGCCCTCCTGGGACAGACGAATGTGAGCCTCGGCACGGTTGTGTAGGGTCCGTGTCTCCACCACCTCCTCCATGATATCGACCTTATCCGCATACACGTGCAGGAAAACCTCGGGGTCAAGCTGAAATACGCCAGTACTATATGCTCCGTCATGGTCAGTACGTGAATGGTACCAGATTTCACTGTCTCTCGTATTTATAGGGAGAACCCCGTGAGATCAAAGGATCAGGTGGTCATGTCATTGGGTTGACTGAGTCTAGCGGGGTAATCAATGGCATCGTCGTCGGGTTCATGTAGTTGTTCATGGGGTTCAGCCGCCGCGTCTTCCATAGCACGAACCCACGCTAATTGGTCGGGTGATCGGTCGTCCGGTGTAAATAACTGGTCCACAATAGGCACTATTTTCTCCAAGGCTGACCACACAGAGGAAGTTAGGCTGATACTTCGCGTAGGCTCTTGGTAGGGACCCAGACGTATGTGGACGGGTGGTACGGAATATACGTAGATGGCGTTGTCCAGGTGGATGAGGTCTCCGTCCAACTCACCGCTCAACACCCGTTTAAACTTAGTCCACCCATCACGCTGTAGTGTCACCGGATTCGATAGCCTCTCAGCGGGCGTCCAGTAAATAGCTTGATCGTCTTTCACCAGGGTGACTTTATCTTGATAAATGTATAACCTCACGCTGGGTGTAAGAGGCAGGATAGCGCGTAGTGACATGCTTGCTGTAAATGTCGAAGGGAGAATGACACACACTCTGTCTCATCCCCTGTATTTATAGTGTCAATACCACAGCGCCAGGGTGAATAGGGCACAGACTAGTATGAGGCCAACCAGCCGGTGCTGGTTGCGGCGTGAGCGCTCCTGGTCCATAGCGCGAGCATCAAGGATGGCTGTCATAGTCCAGTAGTGGTGAGTGATGGCACGCCTCTCCATCGAGTGCACTCTGTGGAGGACCGCTTCTGTGAACTCGTTCAGGATCTGGCGTCGTCCCTCGCTGTCGTCGCCATCTGCAAACATGGACCGGACCACTGCTCGGTAACCCGTGAATGAATTCACCACGGTGGCATACTGTAAAATGCGAGTCGCATGGGGCTTGATCTCCGCCATGGCTCTGTAGAAATGTAGGTGTGGGATCCAGAGGGACATGTTTTATAGACCAGATGTAGCTATACGGGTATAGTCCGTGATACGTACTATTCTGATGGGCTAGTCCAAAAAAGGGAGCAACAACAACAACACAGATTACAGATCAATCCTTTTATTATGCGTGAACAACATAGAAATGCATGTACTGACCTGTCTGTGGGAGGTTTCCCACAATGGCGTTCACCTTCGCGTCTTTTCGTGTACGTCCGTGTCTTTTCGTTAAAGTCCGTGTATCTTCGGTAAAGTCCGTAGGCATTGGGCAAGGAAGCTTTTTCCCGAGACCGAATCACTGCCAGACATGACTGCATCACCGCGGATGAATACATTCTTGCACTCACTCACACCACAGGTCGAGTGAGGTATCAAATTGAAGCATAGGTGAAGGAGCATTTAATGGACTGGGTGTGGGGTTGACATATCGATAAAAAATGGATATGACCTTGAACTGATCACGTGACCTCCCCGTGAGGGAAAAACCCCAGAACCAAGTCAGTACATGCATCCCATAGTCCCAGGTCACGCCCGATTCACGCAACATAAAAACTGGCCGCCATCTTGTACCCACCTCCCACCACACGACACAAAAACCCGCCGCCATCTTGTACCCACCTCCCACCACACGAAGACACAAAAACTGACCGCCATCTTGTACCCACCTCCCACCACATGAAGACACAAAAACTGGCCGCCATCTTGTACCCACCTCCCACCACACGACACATTGTACCCATTGACCCCACCTCCCACCACACACGACACAAAAACTGGCCGCCATCTTGTACCCACCTCCCACCACATCACGACACAAAAACTGGCCGCCATCTTGTACCCACCTCCCACCACATCAATCTTGTACCACACGACACAAAAACGGGCCGCCATCTTGTACCTACACCACACACGACACAAAAACTGGCCGCCATCTTGTACCCACCCTCCCACCACATCACGACACAAAAACTGGCCGCCATCTTGTACCCACCTCCCACCACATCAATCTTGTACCCACACATACACAGACCACCCCCCACCCCCCACCAGCCAATCACAAACACGCTTACATACCACCAATTGTGACGTCATAGTTACATCCGGGTGAAAGTTGGCTCAATTTGCGGCTACCTACTTTACCCTATCTTGTACCCAGCACACAGGCCGCCATCTTGTACCCAGCACTGTACCCATTGACCCCAACACACGCCGCCATCTTGTACCCAGCACACAGCCGCCATCTGTGTTCCAGCACTGAAATCTATTGACCCCAACACACACGCCGCCATCTTGTACCCAGCACACAGGCCGCCATCTTGAACCCAGCACTGTACCCATTGACCCCAACACACACACGCTGCCATCTTGTACCCAGCACACAGGCCGCCATCTTGTACCCAGTAGCACACATTGCACCCATTGACCCCAACACACACAAATGCCGCCATCTTGTACCCAGCACAAGCCGCCATCTTGTACCCAGCACACATTGTACCCATTGACCCCAACACACGCCGCCATCTTGTACCCAGCACACAGGCCGCCATCTTGTACCCAGCACACAGGCCGCCATCTTGTACCCAGCACACATTGTACCCATTCACCCCAACACACACACACGCCGCCATCTTGTACCCAGCACACGCCGCCATCTTGGTCCCACACACACACACACGCATGCGCACACACCCCATTGTGACGTCATCCCAAGTTCTGCGCATGCCCAGTGAGGCGCTATCCTGCCGATTTAGCCTTTGTATACTACTCACACTTTAGTACCTTTGTATGTGTCTGTCTGTCTGTGTGCCTGTTTATCGTTATCTGGCAATGTTATCTCGCCTGCTAGTTCAGATGGCAGAACGGCTTGAACCCCCTGGGCACCATTTCTGTTGGACCCTATAACTTTGTCGATGTGACCCGGCAGCTTCATTTCTTAAGAAAACGCTGCAATATCTTTTTAATTTGACATTTTGCATTAAAAACCAGGGCCTGTATCATAAATTATACGGTCCCTGCTTTCAACAAAATATGTTTCTGTGGATTCATACTATGTGTTTTATATTGAACCATTTTATTGCGAAAACTTCCTTCCACCAAAATTTGGGGAAATCCTTGCCTGGTCACCTGACAATGATCCTTTAAAGAGGCATCACAACATCAGAATGAAATGAAAAATAAATAAAAATGAATGAAAATGTTGCAGTAACAGTCAAGGCTTGCAAAATATGGAAGTTAAATAATGCATAGAAACTAGTTTTATTTGTGAATCCTATCACTGGAAGACCATATTTTAAAGCAACTGAACATTTGTGTACATAAGGCAGAACCCTTCAAAGCCTTTTGAACCTAGTTTTTTTTATTATTGTTAACTACACCTATCAAAAATAAAAGGCATTCAACCGTCTATTCGCATTACTTGTCAGTTCAAGTTCGGATTAATTGGCACTATACCCTGTTGTTATTTAATATATCAAGAATTTTTTAATAAATTTCTTCTGTGATGCAAAAATATTTTATCTTCTAAACGTCTCTGGAGGGAACAGTATTCTTTGCAAGCCGAACGGTGGGGTTAAATCGCCAGCCAACACGTTCAGCCTTTTCGTCGAATGAGTGGCGCCATATTGATAAAAAAAAAAAAAAACAAGAAAAAACAAAAACAAAAAACACCAAGACCTTTTGACCGATTCAAACCCAGCTCGAACATGTTGTATTTTGTCCGCAGTATGATTTGTCCAGCTATCAATCAATCGAATAGGATGAGAAATCCGAAAATAATCACAGCACGATGACGGAATGACACAGATAAAGCATGTCTGTTGGCTTGGTCTGAATCGTCGGGGAACAAGGATGTAGGACCGACGCTTGTTTGACGAGCGCGGATACAGACTCCGTAAAGCTAGTATATTTCAAAGAGAACATGTGTTTACAACCCACACGAACAGTTAATAATGTATATATTTATAGCAGACATGTGTTGGGGGTGATAATGAGTTAGGCCTGTTCGCGGATGTAACTCGACCACTCGTCAACAATTTTCTTTGGCAGGTACTTGCATGTTTTCACATGCGTTCCAATACTAATTTCAAAATAGATTGGTCTTTGTGCCCAGGCGTTTACTCTTCCTCTAAATATAAACTAAAGTCTGCCCATTTTAATTAGTCGTCCACTTTGAAGTTAGTCAAAATTCAAGTTTTCATTTTTTTTGTTTTTTTTTAATTTTATTTTGTAGTGTATATAACAAACTTATCTCTGTACAATAAATACCATTACTCCGTGATAATGATAATATATCACGCTTGAAATAACTTGGGAATTCTCTCCATATAAAATTTCACTATAGTTGTTTCATATATCGGTGCTTAATTACTTAGGGAGACGTCATAATGTATTCGTGTTCGATGGCATAAAGGTCATTAATGCCGTGTACGGTCATAGCGGTTTATCATTCTTCAATTTCGCTGGACATGGGATATAATCGACGTATCAATTATCGGCCGCCTGCTGTTACTTCATATGGCATCAATTACCTTTGTCAACTCAAACCCGAATACTTTATGACGCCTCTCTATGTAATCGAGTCCCGAGTTTATATGGGGAGAATCACAAAGTTATTTCAAACGGGATATATTATCAACATCGCAGAGTTATGGTGTCCATTTCGGATAGTTCATCTTGTTATTCACGCTGCAAAAAAAGAAAGAAAATTAATACAGAGTTATTTCTTGATTTTTGACAAGCTCCAAATTGGACGACTAATTAAAATGAACACATTTTAGTACCTTTGTATGTGTCTGTCCGTCTGTGTGCCTGTCTGTCGTTATCTGGCAATGTTATCTGGGGGGTATGCAAAAATAAGGTCCCCGAGTTTTAGCTCTCAATTTGTTGTTGTTTACTGAGATAGAGTAGAAAATCTGGTAGAAGACATATAGGAAGCCAGACAATTGGGATAATTCGGTTTTATGATAAAACTAAGCAGCGAAGTAATATCACAGTCCAACTAGAATTGTACAATACCATGCCTGAAGTCTCATCCTGCTCGGGAAAATGGCCACAGGTTTTGTCTTGTCCAGTTTCGGCTGCTAAAGGTGTTTTCTCTCTGTTTTTTTTCCTGATCGGTTTGGTAGGGCGAGGAAGGGAGCTAAAATGCGATTAGTACAATTGCGTTTAGAATTGAAATATGTAATTGCGCGCCTAAGAAATATACTTGTGTGCAACAATGTTTCTGTTTCTTTGGAGAATGATTGCACAAACAAAAAGTATACATGTGTGCAACAATGTTTCTGTTTTTATGTAGCATAATTGCACAAATAAGAAATGTACATGTGTGCTCCAATGTTTCTGTTGCCATGGAGAATACCAGTGTTTCTGTTTCTATGAAGAATCTATGGTTCTGGCTCTCATCATCTTATGATTAAGATATTTGTTCAATGAATAATATGGCTTTCACATGGAGTGGAGAAAGCGTATTTTATCTTGCCTACGCGTGTGTAATGGTGTTTGTGGAGTTGTGCACGTGCGTAGCTGGAATGCGCTGCTGGTTACGCATTTTCCGGTCACGGGTCGTCCAGGAAACAAGTCTGAACATGTCAGGGCAAGTCTGAGCCACAGCAAAACCACCTCATCCCCGACACTGTCTCCAGCATAGTGGCAAGTTTGTAACACACACGCCCATCACAATTCCAGCTGATAAGTCTGCAGGTCTGAGCAGCAAGTCTGACTTGTAGATAGGTGGTCGAGTTGGAGAGACAACGGACCCGATCGCGGTAACATATTACTGAGCCATGCCAGCTGGACATGGTGTGTGCCCTATGCAGCGAGGGAGAGGAATTCCCTTATCCCACATACTTTGCCCCCCCCCCCCACAGAGGGTGTGGGGAGAAAACGACTTGGACGATCCGATTCCTTGAGTCTCTTCCCTATTAGATGTTGGCCCTGTCCACATTTCTATTTGCCTGGGACGGGGACGGGTCTTACACAAGGAATATCTCGGGGACAGATCGGGGTCCGCCCGAGGGTCGGGGATAGATTTTCTACATGATCAACTCAAGACTCGCAAGTCAGGGAGGTACACGACATACACATGACCTGAGGTAAGTACCCCTGAATATAGGCCCATGGAATAAACTCATGGCCTTGCATGGTCTATAACACGTTCGTGTTCAGAAGAACAAACGGCGGTTGGGACGCCAAAGAACCGGATGATATCGATCGTGGCGCCATCTCTACACGCATGTAGAAATTGGTGTCTGGGTAAAATACGGAAAACGGCTAGCCATATAGCCTGAACAAACAAGTGCGCATGTGCACATTAATGATACAGTTCAACGTCTACTCAACCGTAACGTCAATACGATACCAAATACGACACATTTGGACCATGTATGATATACCTATACCCCAAAACTCGCAACAGGGTTACCTGCCCAGTGCGCTTGCGCCACCCGCTAAATTTGCACAACGTCATTGAGACTCCTTCTGTCGTACTCTAGAGCGTGAGTCCATCTCATGTACATGTACAATCTATCCCAAGAACTCACTTTAGCTGCGAAAGTGACCTCTGACCTAGTGGATTTCTGGGAGCGGAAACGGAAACGTCGCACCTGTTTGTTTACTTTCTTATTTGTTCTACTTTTTATTTTTTTTGTACTCTGTCCCAAATTGGATGCTCAGTACAATAAAGAATTATTGGTTAGCCCAGTTGCTGAGTTCTGGGAATAGATGGTTATTATTCAGCTAAACATAGAAATAGTTTTGTATAATTTGAATGAATTATGTTTGTTTGGCTAAAATTAACTTCATTTCACAATAAAATGCGATCGGATCGCTCGATTATCAAAGGCACTATTTCGTGGCCGGCTCACTACTTGATCGCCATACGCTCCCCACGGGTGGGGAGTTGTGCGTTCTATG
>JAVTVY010039237.1:0-16344 GCA_036873755.1 Hanleya hanleyi | reverse complement strand
TCAAGGGAAGGCGTCCAGAGATATTGCCTTGAACTGCCAATACTTTGTGTTGTTCTCCAATCCAATTGATAGAGCACAAATCCGTGTGTTTGGTAGTCGAATTTATCCTCAGAACATTGACCATTTTATGTGGGCGTTTCAAGAAGCGACAATTCGTCCGTACGGCTACCTGTTCGTAGATTTAAAAGCCCATACCCTCGAAGATCGTCGGCTGACGACCCACCTGTTGCCCGGCGAGGAATCACCACAACGGCCTATACCCCTACACCATCCGCCGAGTGCACTCCTGGCAGAGCAGCAGCAGAAGCCCAGCCCCATAAAGCGGGCCCGCTTCATACCATCAGTCCTGGAATATCACCCAACCGTGAAGGCCCAACCCGAGGTTGAAGAACATAATGTGAACTCGAGGCTATGGAAGGATTTGTTCGAAGAAAGTATGGACGCCGAGATGGGCGGGATGTTGGAGGCCACAGGAAACAAGTTTCAACGCAAAGGGTATTCGAAAGAGGAAGCTGCAATATTAGCCCATAACAGATTGGCACCCAGACTACGACGGGCTTCACGTCAGCAGTATGTCGACTTACTGACCCATATGAAATTGTTGGATAAGGACCCAGTCCATATGGAAATTGAAAGAACAGCGTCGATGTTGAAAACCTCGGGTATGAACTGGAAAGCGGCGTATGTCAGAGCAATAGCACAAAAGAAACATTTGTTCGAACGCATCATTAAACAACGTTAAAGCATTAAGAAAGTGCGTTAAAGCGTTGAGACGAGCGTTAAGGCGTAACGACGGGCGTTGACAAGCGTCACTGCATTTCGATGAATTGGTGTCAATTCCATGAAATCAGAGCTTCTGAGCTAATTCACCAGGGCGTTGAAGCGTTGAGCTAAGCGTTGATGGGCGCTACTGTCTATAAAAGCGAGCGTATTCCCAAAACACGCACAGTCGACGTTCAACCGTCAACATGGCTTATACTTGTTCTGAGTGTGAACGCACGTTCACGAGAAATTACGATATGATGCGACACCAGAAAAATATACATGGGACTGAAGACGCCGAGGAGCCCGTTGAGGCAGATACTGATACAGAGATTGATGAGAGTGCATCGACTGATACCGAATCCAAGATGGCCGACAGTCTATCTACTGATATGGAGAGCTTGACCTCAGAGAATCAGCCTTCATCCCAGGAAAGTGAGGCAGAACCTACCTTCTGGGATCGTATTGTGACAGCAGCTATCAATACTCACGCTGAAGCGATCGAGGACGCCGGAGAGGATAATTCACAACAGACGTACACCCAAATGCGCCCCCGCTTCAGGAAAACAGCCATGGCGATCTATGAACAGTATACCTTACTACCACTTGAAATGAAAGGGGACCCCACGCACAGGTCCATCATGAAGACCAAGCGTCACTTGAAAGAGGATATGGGTTTACCACCCACCGAGGCCCTGGAAAATGCGATCAGAATGCGCAAACAACTGTTTCAGGACATGCTGCCCGAAGAATATCCAGGCCTGTCCGACGATGATTAGAATAAACGGTTCAGAATGAACATGACCGAAGAAGGAACTCTCTGAAATGGCGACTTCTGATTGGACAAGAATACATCTAACGGACAGGAACGATTAGGACAGATGCAAATGGCGGTCTCTGATTGGACAAGAGTCTTTCTTGAATTGTAAACATACCCAACGCGGCTCCCCCAGCGTGGGTATGTTATGATGGCGGGGAAAATAAACTATATGAAAAAAAACTTGTTGTTGTTGTTGTTCCCTCATGTGTCATCCTTGTTGTTGTTGTTTTCTCTCTCTCTCCGGTCTATATCATGGCGTCAAAACGTCTAGCAGGACCCATAAAAGGACCAGTTTTCGACACTAGGTGACCACATCCCGACGGAATGGCCAGTTTTCGACACCGGATGTGCCGCCATCTTGAACATACGTGCCACCATCTTGGATATGGCCCATAATGCACCGGGTCAAAATCATCGCTTCTGATTGGCTCAGAGCTCTGTGACGGATTTCAAATACTCGCTTCTGATTGGACGAGAGCTCCGCATTGCGTCTGCGCATGCGCAGAATGATATTCCTACCGCACCATCTCGACCCCAAATACCTTCATGTACTGCCCGAAAATGGCCACTTTCGCTACTACTCGTCCCGATGACGTCACCGATGACGTCACAGATGACGCGAACATCCCTCAAATCGGAATGTACACCCCGAGAACTACAAGATGACACCCTCGAGGACGCATTCGAACCGTGAGTAGCCCATCTCGATCCCAAATACCTTCATGTACTGCCCGAAAATGTCCACTTTCGCTACTACTCGTACCGATGACGTCACCGATGACGTCACAGATGACGCGGACAGCCCTCAGACCGGAATGTACACCCCGAGAACTACAAGATGACACCTTCCAGGACGCATTCGAACCGTGAATAGCCCATCTCGACCCCAAATACCTTCATGTACTGCCCGAAAATGGCCACTTTCGCTACTACTCGTACCGATGACGTCACCGATGACGTCACAGATGACGCGAACATCCCTCAAATCGGAATGTACACCCCGAGAACTACAAGATGACACCTTCCAGGACGCATTCGAACCGTGAATAGCCCATCTCGACCCTAAATACCTTCCTTCACTGCCCCAAAATCGCCACTTTACTTACTACAACCAACTGCGCATGCGCAGATTAACGCGACATGCACTTAAAAGCACATCACTCTGACTCTAACCCACACAAGCTTCACTTTGACACCTTCCACGACCCATTCAAACCGTGATTAGCTCATCTCTACCCCAAACACACACCCACATAGCACCCAAAATGCATGTTTTCCCTACTACGGCCAGACTGCGCATGCGCAGACTATTGAACACGGACGAACCATTAGTGTAGTCAAGTGCTTCTCCACGAGAGCTTCAAAATAAGACCTCACTCGACCCCATTGGACCATTAGGGACTCACCTAGACTCCAACATGTCCACCCCGTAAGGGCCTATACACCCATAGCCATGCAGTATAGGCCTATGGGCCTACCCAGGCCTTGGTGACTTTTTTCAAAAATAACGAGACGAGTAAAACGAGACCCCACAACCCTACCGCAAATGTATAGAAGTACGTTTCCCAGGGGGACAAACATTGATCCTATACCCCCAGTATGGGACTATATGGGGTTCGGCGACTTTTTAAAAAAATTTCACCGATTCGCACGGGGACACTTCCTATCATGTTCTAAATAACGAGACGAGTAAAACGAGACCCCACAACCCTACCGCAAATGTATAGAAGTACGTTTCCCAGGGGGACAAACATTGATCCTATACCCTCAGTATGGGACTATATGGGGTTCGGTGACTTTTTTCAAAAATTTCACCGATTCGCACGGGGACACTTCCTATCATGTTCTAAATGACGAGACGAGTAAAACGAGACCCCACAACCTATACCGCAAATGTCGAGAAGTAGGTTTCCCAGGATGGTCCTATACCTCCCATATCCCATATAGGCATTTTCCCGTAATTTAGGATAAAGTCCGTATTCCGTATTTTTTTCTGGAAAAATTTTACATACACCCACCCTGGAACTAGGGGAAGACTTGATAGGCAGGTTCCGATAAGATCAGGGACCGATATTAGCCCGTTTGGCTAGAGTTGATAGGTGTTTTCTTCTATTTTAGGGTAAAGTCCGTATTCCGCTTTTTTTATAGTTTCGGAAAAAAATCTTAATTTTACATACACCCACCCCATTGACTTGACAGGCAGGTCTCAATAAGCCCGGGGACCTTTGGCTGAGTTGATAGAGGTTTTCCCCTATTTTAGGGGTAAAATCCGTATTCCGCTTTTTATAGTTTCGGAAAAAAATCCTAATTTTACATGCACCCACCCCTTGACTTGATAGGCAGGTCCCGATAAGATCAGGGACCGATATTAGCCCGTTTGGCTAGAGTTGATTGGGGTTTTCTCCTATTTTAGGGGTAAAATCCGTATTCCGCTTTTTATAGTTTCGGGAAAAAATCCTAATTTTACATACACCCACCCCTTATCTGGATAGCCCTCAAGGAGCGCTTCACTTTGATACCTCACTCGACCCCATCGGACCATTATCGTCTACACGAGTTGTCTCCCTTGGAGCTATATTATATACAGTCCTCGGTGACTTTTTTCAAAAATTTAACCGATTCGCTCCGCAACACTCCCCATAATGTTCCACATGATGAGACTAAGATAATAAATCCAATAGAAGAAGGTTTTCCATTAGATTCAACATGGACCAGTGCGCCAGTATGGACCATACGCATATATAGACCATTTTTAACGTTGGAATATGCGATAGGACTGGTGGCGTAGTGGGTAACGTGTGTGTCTCTGGATAAAGAGGACCCGGGATCGAGTCCCGGGTTCGTTGCATAGAGTTTCAAAATACGACCTGTAATCCACTTATACTACTACTCTCATAGATGACACCCCGGGTATGTCTCCACTCAAAGTTTCTCAAATTTGGCGATACATATCGCATGCTGATAGCAAAATACGAACGTAGCGTGCAAGATCTATGGGGCTACGTTTCGTAACATGTGTCTAATTCCGCTTAACCCGGGGCTAGGGGCCGTATAAGCCCATGTACTTCAAGATCCTCATGGTACTCATATGAACAGTCACAATCAAAGCGTGACTGAGGTACATCATTTTTAGATGACGACTCTATAACGAATATTATGGATTAAGAATACTGATCAGCGATACGGATTTGATATTTGGAACATCATGATGTCTTGCCGGCATCATTGAAAACTGTTGACCGCTTCTCTCTTGCAGGAAACAAGCCTATGTTTATGTATACTTTTGTCTTTTTGAATTTGGTGCTAATACTGTTATATGGAAATGGAATAGGTCTTTGGATTATGGACGCGGATATTCTCTAATGGACGACGGCTGGATTATGAATGACGGACTAGACGCTTGTAATTCTGCTACGTAAGAAACAGGTAGTAGCCGAAGAGGATACCAACACAGCTACCCGTGCCCAGAATCTGCTGACCCTGCATGAGGCATTTCAAACCTTTATGGAGACGCAGCTGGAGACGGAAAATTATCTTCGTCAACCCCCAATATAATGATGTCCGTCCATAGATGATCGACAATGCATAAGGCGTTGAGATAGCACGTTAAGGTGTTGAGACGGGCGTTAATTACAACACATAGGGAAGTGAGGAGAGGTGCCGACATACTGGCAGAGCCACATGATTTCCCAGTATAGTCTTCTGGTTAACCTATTTGAAAGCACATACCAAGAATCTAATGGCATTATATAATAATCTAGAGAGTTGTGATGGAAATGCTCTGACAACTCCAATATTGGTAATTGGTGAGCTGTTTCGCTGTGACAACTCGTACACTGGGGATTGGTGAGCTGTATCGTCGTCAGATGAAAATGACGGCATTTAACACAAAAGACTAGTCTGTAAGGCTCGATGTCGACCCAGCATCAACTTCTCACAAATGCCAACATATATCAAAGACCAAAAGGTCTGTACAGGGGGCGGGCCTCGGGTACGAAACATCCACCAGCAGAATCTCGCCATATACAGGCAAAAATTACAACAAGGGAAGTGGGAAGAGGTGCCGACATACCTGCAGAGCCACATGACTTCACAGTATAGTCTTCTGGTTAACCTATTCTAAAGCACATACCAAGAATCTAACGATTCGTGATATGTGTTGTATCTCAGGTACGCGTTCATTGTACCTGTTCATGTGGCAACTTGGATGTAAGGCCTAGCGAAGAGCGTTGGCGGGCGTCACTGCATTTCTTTGAGTTAGTGTCAATTCCATGGAATATCTAGAAAAGTCAGAGCTTCTGAGCTATTTTACCAGGGCGCTGGGCCTTGGCGGGCGTTACTGTCTATAAAAACAAGCGTATTCGAAAAAACGTGCACAGTTGACTTTCCACCGTCAACATAGTTTATACATGCCCTGAGTGCGAACTAACGTTCACCAGACATTACAATATGATGCGACATCAGAAGAATATACATGGGATTAAAAACTCCAAGGAGCCCACTGAGGAGGCAGATAATAATGCCGAAACAGAAACTGTTGAGAGTCTATTTCCTGATACGGAGAGCTTGACCGCATATAGTCAGTCTACGTCCTAGGGAAGTGAGGAAGAACCTATCGTTTGGGATCGTATTTTGCATGAAGCTATTAATACCCATGGAAGTGGAAGACGCCGGCCAGGACAACTTACAAAACGGCGTACATCCAAATGCGCCTGAACATCAGGAAAACAGCCATGACGTGCTGTCGATTAAAATGAAAGGCGACCCCTTGGAGGAGGATAAGGGGTTACCACCCACCGCGGCTCTGGAAAATGCGATCAGAATCCACAAACAGCTGTTTCAGGACATGCTGCTTCAAGGTATCCTGGACTGCCCGTCGAGGATTAGAACAAACGGATCAGAGCGAACTTGGCCGAAGATTGAACTTTCTCAAGCGACGGCTTCTGTTTGGACAGGTGCATACCTGAATTGTAAACATATCCAACGCGGCTCTTCAAGCGTGGGCATGATTTACTGGAGGGGATAATAAAAAAATTGACCTGTCATCCATCTTGTTGTTGTTCCCTCGTCTGTCCACATCATGGCGTTAAGACGCAAGGGGTGGTTACAGATTGAGGCTAATTGTTTACAAACTACCTTATATAACCACTCACTCACTCAGTCACTTACTCACTCAGTCACTCTCTTACTAACTCACTCACTCACTCACTCACTCACCCTCACTCACTGATTCACTCACTCACTCACCCTCGTTAGTGCGTCTATGCGTTAAGACGGGCGTTGGGCACTCCTCCTCCGCCTCCTCGTCCTCCTCCTCCTCCTCCTTCTCCTCCTCCTCCTCCTCCTCCTCCTCCAAGCGCTAAGGTAACTCTACTAGGTAGCGACGTCAGTTCCACGCCATACCCATCTAGTCGGATGCTCCTTCACGAGTGCTACATATTGACACCTCCCACGGCCCGATCGGATCAAGAGTGGCCCATCTCGACCCCAAAACGTCTAATCCCACACTCTTTGTCTATTGCTCATGCGCAGAATGACGTCAGTTCCAGGCCATACCCGTCTAGTCGGATGGTCCCCCACGGGTGCTACTCATTGACACCTTCCACGACCCAATCGGACCAATATTGGGTCTTCTCGACCAAAAACGTCTATTCCATTGCTCTTTTTCTACTGGGCATGCGCAGAATGACGTCAGTTCCACGCGATACTCATCTAGTCGGATACTCCTCCACGAGTGCTACATATTGACACCTCTCACAGCCCATTTGGACCAATATTGGCCCATCTCGACCCTAAAACGTCGATTCCCTTGCTCCTTTTCTACCGCGCATGCGCAGAATGACGTCAGTTTTACACCATACGCATCTAGTCGAATGCATCCCCATATGTACAGTGCTTCAATATGACACCTCCGACGGCCCAATCGGACCAATACTGGTCCCCTCGGCCCCAGAACGTCCCCTTCAGGCCTGCCTATCGACGACGCGTGCAAAAGTCACCCCATGGCTTCGAGACCCCTGCCATCGTCTTCCACGTGGTGAGACAGAAAAAACAAGAAGCCACACTCCATACCGCAAATGTCCATGCGTGGGTTCCCGATCGGGCCTACACCATGGCCGTATATAAATCTGCCCTCTGGTAGGTATATTAGGGTATTTTCAACCTTGCCTAGTATGGGATGACTCGTGGTGTAGTGGATAACCTGCCTGATTCTGGAGCTCACATCTCTCGTTATATGACAGTAGTATAGTAACAGGATTTAAAGTTACATTTTGCCTGGGAAGGTAACTCTTTGTGGCGCTAGGTGGCGCCAAAACTACCTCTAACACAAGAGAGCTCCCCGTGAAGTTCACTATAAGTCCGACAACCTTTGACCTCGAATTCTTCCGCGGTGATGCGGTCTGGCGGTGAGGCGGTCTGCCTCCGCGGGCAGAAAGTAGTCCCTAGACTTCAAATACGCTGCATGGACCGATTGGGTCGAGTGAGATGTCCCCACTCCTCCAGGGCTATGCAGTCATGCGTGTATGTTTTCACAGAAAAATAAAAATAAAAAAATAAAATAAATAAAAAGCGGAACAAGGACTTTACTCCTACAATAGGGGCCTGTATTATACATTATACGGGGAAATGCCTGTATGGGTTGTTTTTCACGTCTCGCCACGAAAAACACGATGGGAAGGATCCCGAAGCTAAGCGGTGAAATTTTTCGAAAAGCACCGAGTAGGTCTGTATATAGGACTATGCTGGCTATGGGGGGGGGGGGGGGTGATAGGTCCATCCTGGGAATTTTTTCGTGTGTTTTACTATGGGTTGTTTGGTCTTGTTTTTCACGTCTCGCCACGAAAAACACGACGGAAAGGGTCTCGGAGGTGAGCGGTGAAATTTTTTGAAAAGTACCAGGTTGATCTGTGTATAGGGTCTAGGCCGATATAGGCCCATACTGGCTATGGGAGTATACGTTAATCCTGGGAAATCCACTCATGTTCATTGCGATATGGGTTGCTTGGTCTTTTTTTTCACGTCTCGCCATGAAGAACACGATGGGAGGGGTCCCGAAGGTAAGCGGGGAAATATTTTGGAAAGTACAGGGTGGGTCTATATAGGCTCGAACTGACTATGGGGGAGGGGGTGGGGCGGGATAGGTCCATACTGGGTAATTTTTCGTGGGTTTTATAATGGGTTTCGCCACGAAGAATACGACCGGAGGGGCTCGAAGTTAAGCGGTGAAATTTTCCGAAAAGTACCGGGTAGGCCTGTATATAGGCTCATATAGGCCCATACTGGCTCAGTGGATAGGTTCATACTGGGTGGACGTTTTGGGGTCTAGGTGAGCCTCTATTGGTCCTATGATGTCGTATGAGGTCTTATTTTGAAGCTCTCCTAGAGGAGCATCCGACTGGATTACCGTATCGCCCGTTTTCAGTATACTGCGCATGCGCAGTCTGGCCGTACTATAGAAAGCAGCCATTCTGGGGGGTATGCGGGGGAGTGTTTGGGGTAGAGATGGACCACTATGGGTCCAAACGGGTCGTGGGAGGTGTCCAAGTGACATTTTGTGGGTTAGAGTCAGAATGACGTGTTTTTAGTGCAAGTCGCGTCAATCTGCGCATGCGCAGTTGGGTGTAGTAAGTTAAGTGGCCATTTTGGGGGTTGCTTGGAGGTGTGTTTGGGGTAGAGATGCACCACTATTGGTCCAAATGTGTCGTGGGAGGTGTCATTCTGTAGTTCTCGGGGTGTAGACCCCGATTTAAGGGCTGTCCATGTCATCTGTGACGTCATTGGTGACATCATCAGTAGGAGTAGTAGCCAAAGTGGGCATTTTGGAGCCGTGAAGGAAGGTATTTGGTGTGGAGACTGAAAATACTTGGTCCGAATGCGTCATGTGGGGTGTCATATTGTAGCTCGTGGTGCAGACCACCATTTGAGGGATGTTTACGTCATTTGTGACGTCATCAGTACGAGTAGTAGCCAAAGTGGGCATTCTGGGGTAGTGAAAGAAGGTTTATGTGGTAGATATGGACCATCCTTGGTCGATATGCGTCCTGCGGGGTGTCACCGTGTAGCCTTCGGGGTGGAGACCACGATTTGAGGCGCGTCCACAGCATCTGTGGCGTCATCGGTGACGTCATCAGTACGAGTAGTAGAGAAAGTGGGCATTTTGGTGAAGGAAGGTATTTGGGGTAGAGATGGACCATCCTTGGTCCGAATGCGTGCTGTGGGGCGTCATCTTGTAGTTCCCGTGGTGCAGATCCCTATTTGAGGCATCTTTACGTCATCTGTGACGTCATTGGTGATGTCATCAGTAAGAGTAGTAGCGAAAGCGGGCATTTTGGGAAGTGAAGGCAGGTATTTGGTGCAGAAATGGACCATCCTTGGTCCGGATGCATCGTGTGGGCTGTCATCTTGTAGTTCTCCGCATGCAGACGCATCTACACACTTGGTGGTCGCATCGTGCATGAATACTACATATGACGTGATACTGTTAATTGTAACTGTAAAAGTTCAGGATGGTCGAGTGGTCTAAGGCGCCAGTCTCAAGTGTTGGCCTGCACATGAGTTGTTTACTTGATACTTCTGATACAATAGTTAAAACTATAAAACTATAACTGTAAAGTCAGGATGGCCGAGTGGTCTAAGGGGCCAGTCCTAAGTGCTTGTCTGCGCAATGCAAGGCGAATCCTACTCCTGACCTGAGTTTTATTGTATATACACCTTTTGTATTATACTATATCTGTCCTGAATATTCTGTATTATGCCATATTTGTTCTGTGTTATACAACATCTGTCATGTATTGAACCAAATCTGACTTGTATTGTACCATATTTGTCTTGTATTATATCATATCTGTCCCGAATGCGCTGTATTATACCATATCTGTCTTGTATTATATCAAATCTGTGCTGTATTATACCATATCTCTCCTGGATTGTACCATATATGCCCTGTATTATACAATATATGTTATGTATTATACAATATTTGCCCTATATTATACCATATCTGTGCTGTGTTATACCAATCTGTGCTGTATTATACCAAACCTGTGCTGTATTATACCATATCTCTCCTTTATTGTACCATATATGTCCTGTATTATACAATATATGTTCTGTATTATACAATATTTGCCCTCTATTATACCATATCTGTGCTGTATTATATCATATCTGTCTTGTATTATACCAAATCTGTGCTGTATTTTACCATATCTCTCCTGGATTGTACCATATATGCCCTGTATTATACAATATATGTTCTGTACTATACAATATATGTTCTGTATTATACCAAATCTGCGCTGTACTATACAGTATCTGTCCTGTATTATACCAAATCTGTGCTGTATTTTACCATATCTGTCCTGTATTGTACCATATGTCTTGTATTATACGATATATGTTCTGTATTATACAATATTTGCCCTCTATTATACCATATCTGTGCTGTATTATACCATATCTGTGCGGTGTTATACAATATATGTGCTGTATTATACCATATTTGTCCTGTATTGTAACATATTTCCTGTACTATACAATATATGTTCGATACTATACAATATATGTTCTGTACTATACCATATCTATCCTGTATTTCACCATATCTGTGCTGTATTATACAGTATCTGTCCTGTACTATGCCAAATCTGTGCTGTATTATACAAGATCTGTTCTGTATTATACAATATGTGCCCTCTATTATACCATATCTGTGTTGTATTATACCATATCTGTGCTGTATTATACAGTATCTGTGCTGTATTATACCATTTCTGTCCTGTATCGTAACATATATGTCCTGTATTATACAATATATGTTCTGTACTATACAATATATGTTCTGTATTATACCATATGTGTCCTGTATTATACCATATCTATGCGATATTATACCATATCTGTCCTGTATTTTCCCATAGCTGTCCAGTATTATACCGAATCTGTGCTGTATTATACCATATCTGTCCTGTATTATATCATATCTGTTCTGTATTCAACGCTCAGCTTAACGCTTCAACGCCCTGCCGAATTAGCCCAAAAGCTCTGCTTTTCATGAGATTGTCACTAATTCATCGAAATGCGGTGACGCCCGTCGTTACCTCCGTCTCAACACCGTAACGCCATGATATAGACCAGAGAGAGAACAACAACAACAAGTAGACGATCCAATCGTTTTAATATTCATTCAGTACATCATACCCACGCTGTGGGAGTCGCGTTATGTATGTTTACAATTCTCGTAGGCTCTTGTCCAATCAGAAGCCATCGTTTGAGAAAGTTTAATCTCCGACCAGAATCGCTTTTGGCCTAAGTGTCGACGAGCAGGCCAAGATACTGTAACGGCATGTCAATGCCCGGTGGTGGTACCAACGTCACCACCATCACCAACACACACCACTATTACCACCACCACACACTACCATACACCACCACCACCACCACCACCACCACCACCACACAACCACCATCACCACCACAACACACCACTATTACCACAACCACACACTACCACACACCACCATCACCCCGTCAACGCCCGGTGGTGGTGGTGGTGGTGGTAGCTCCCGTGGGACGGAGCACTTGGATTGGAGCTCTTGGATTTCGGAGCGCGTACCCGTGGTGCACACCTCCGGTTCCGGTCACGTGACCGAAAGTAACCTTTGACCCCTCCGCACCATTAGTGAGTGAGTATGAGTGAGTGAGGCGTGCACAACACCTTTGAGGCGTCCCCAGCGCCGAATGGAGTGAGTGAGTGAGTGAGTGAGTAGGTGAGTGGGGGAGTGAGTGAGTGACTGAGTGAGACTTCCGGTTCCGATCTTGTGACAGTAAACATGGAAAAATTCGGATGTAAGATGAGGATCCGGATGTAAAGCCACAGTACCAACGCAAGTGACCTTTGAACCTGCGCTACTCGGAAGTGACGTCATCGTACGCAGGCACACACACACACACACACACACACATACCTGGTGCACCTACACCCTGGTGTACCCTATGCCCTACGGGCTATAGAAACAGGGTGCACCAGGTATGTGTGTTGTGCCTGCGTACGATGGCGTCAGATATGTTATAATACAGCACAGATTCGGTATAATACTGGACAGATATGGTAAAATACTGGACAGATATGATATAATACAGCACAGATATGGTATAATACAGGACAGATATGGTATAATACAGAACATATATTGTATAGTACAGAACATATTGTGTAGTACAGGACATATATGTTACGATACAGGACAGATATGGTATACTACATCACAGATATTGTATAATACAGCACAGATATGGTATAATACAGCACATATATGGTATAATAGAGGGCAAATATTGTATAATACAGAACATACACTGTATAATACAGGACATATATCGTACAATACAAGACAGATATGGTATAATACAGCACAGATTTGGTATAATACAGAACATATATTGTATAATACACCAGTGACGTCACAGATGACGTGAACATGCCTCAAACTACAAGATGACACCCCACAGGACGCATTCGGACCAAGGATGGTCCATTTCTACCCCAAATACCTTCCTTCACTTCCCCAAAATGCCAAATTTCGCTGCTACTCGTACTGATGACGTCACCAATGACGTGAACATTCCTCAAATGGTGGTCTGCACCCCGAAGGCTACAAGATGACACTCCACAGGACGCGCACGGGCCAGGGATGGCCCATCTCTATCTCAAATGCCTTCTTTCACTGCCCCAAAATGCCCACTTTGGCTACTACTCCTACTGATGACGTCATCAATGACGTCACAGATGACGTGAACATTCCTTAAATGGTGGTCTGCAACACGAGAACTACAATATGACACCCCACCCGACGCATTCGGACCAAGAAGTGCCCGTCTCTGCACCAAATACCTTCTTTCACTGCCCCAAAATGCCCACTTTGGCTACTACTCCTACTGATGATGTCACCAATGACGTCACAGATGCCGTGGACATCCCTCAAATCGTGGTGTACACCCCGAGATCTACAAAATAACACCACACACGATGCATCCGGACCAAGGATGGTTCATCTCTACACCAAATACCTCCTTTCTTCGCCCCAAAATGACCACTTTCTTTAATACTCGTACTGATGACGTCACCGATGACGTCACATATGAGATGGACAGCCCTCGAATCGGGGTCTACACCCCGAGAACTACAAAATGGCACCTCTCTCGACACATACGGACCAATAGTGTTCCATCTCTACACCACATATCTTCCTTCACTGGCCCAAAATGCCAACTTTCGCTACTACTCCTACTGATGACGTCATCAATGACGTCACATATGACGCGAACATCCCTCAAATAGTGGTCTACATCCCGAGAGCTACAAAATGACACCTCCCACGACACATACGGACCAATAGTGGTCCATCTCTACCCCAAACACTCCCCCACATACCCCCCAAAATGGCTGCTTTCCATACTACGGCCAGACTGCGCATGCGCAGAATATTGCAAACAGACGACACGTTAACCCAGTCTCCACGAGAGCTTCAAAATAAGACCTCATACAACACCATAGGACAAATAGTGACTCGCATAGACCCCAACACGTCCACCCAGTATGGACCTATCCACTGAGCCAGTATGGGCCTACATGGGCCTACATACAGGCCTACCGGGTACTTTTCGAAAAATTTCACCGCTCAACTTAGAGACCCCTCCCATCGTGTTTTTCGTGGCGAGACGTGAAAAACAAGACCGAACAACCCATATCGCAATGAACATGTGTGAATTTCCCAGTATGGACCTATCCCCCCCCCATAGCCAGTATGGGCCTATATAGAGACCCACCCGGTACTTTCCAAACAATTTCACCGCTCACCTTCGGGACCCCTCCCATTGTGTTCTACATGGCGAGACGTGAAAAACAAGACCAAACAACCCATATCGCAATGAACATGAGTGAATTTCCCAGTATGGACATCTACCCTCATAGCCAGTATGGTTCTATATGGGCCTATATACAGACCTCCGTGAACTTTTCGAAAAATTTTACCGCTTAGCTCCGGGACCCTTCCCATCGTGTTTTTCGTGGCGAGGCGTGAAAAACAAGACCAAACAATCCATAGTAAAATAATAAAAAAAATGACCACCCCCATACCCCATATAGGCATTTTCCCATATAATTGTAGAAGTAAAGTCCGTGTTCCGCTTTTTATTTATTTATTTTAATTTTTTTCTGTGAAAACACCCATGACTGGATAGCCCTGGAGGAGCGGGGATACCTCACTCGACCCAATCGGTCCATGCAGCATATTTGAAGCTGGGGACTACTTTCTGTCCGCGAAAGCAGACTGCATCACCGCGGAAGAATTCGAGGTCAAAGGTTGCCGGAACTATAGTGAACTTTGCGGGGAGCTCTCTTGTGTTGGAGGTAGTTTTTGGTCACTTGAGCTGGTGGCGCCACCTGTCGGAGCTATAGTGCACTTGCCCTCCACAACCCGCCCCAGTAACGCCACCTAGTCCCACAAAGAGTTATCTCCCCCTACAAAATGTGACTGTAAATCATGTGACTATACTACTTATGGCCATGTATTGGGTTTATAACATTATGTTCTCGGAGATGGCCGGACATTGCCGGAGATTCCCGGACATGACCGGTGCGATAACAATTAACATTGAAAAGTAGTAAAAGGGGATTTGGGGTCCGATTTAGGGGCAGAAATATGCGAATCAGGGGAGATAACCAGGAATTAGGCCAACAGAGTTATCTCCCCTAAATCGGACCCCAGATGCTCTTTATATACTACTTCGGGCATACCGATTGATGTCACCACCCACAATACATTGGGGCAATATGTTCACAAATTTTAATAATTAAAACGTAAGAATGTTTTGGTTTGTCATTTTTCACCATGCAATAGCATTCATCACTTTCTGATTGGAAATATGACACAACATAGCTGTAAAAATGGCCTTTTATGCTCAACAGTTGGTGAAAGGGGAGAGGTAGTGCTAATAACAGTCATCTCGTGAATCTGCAAATATAATCCTGTGCATCATACCAAACGTCAGCGAGTAACTAAACAAAGCCGGAAGAATATGATTAAATGTTGTTTTGGAGTGAAATATAATAATTTGCTCACGGCCTAAGGGCCTAATTAGGAAGGAAAATAGCACCCTAATCTAATTGTCGGTAACTTTCCAAGATGGTGTGGCACGGCCGTTATATTTGCGTTTGTATATTCTTATCTGTTACTGTTTCGATCACAACATTTGTATTAACCCGTCTTCAAAATAAGAATTTCCTCGTCAATAATCGAAAGATATCTTAACCCTATCTGGCCTGAGCATTTTGGGACCTGTCCTGGCCTGTGGGGGGGGGAGGGAGGTTCCCCAAAATGATTCCAATATGATAAACTATAAAGTCAAGGGGTTTCAGCTCTCCATTTTTTGTCGTTCCGAAGATAGCGCAGAAAGTGACCTGGTAGGGTTAAGTACGAGAGTAACACCAATTTTTACAGTCGTACATTGAAGACCCAAATTCTCAACAACTGCTCTCCGGATTGATATAGACCTTCAACTTCTGAAAGGATAACTTGATGTTTATTTTGCGAAAATGCTCAAAGCGGCTAACGAGACAGGACAGGTTTAATTTCGACTTTTGATGAACACAGTCTACTCTCAAAATCCACATATGGCATCATAAAACCTCGCATATTCTGACCATATGCTTTACGAAATATTACCAAAAGACAGCATAAATCAGCGTAAATTTACAACGT
>JAVTVY010039236.1:0-15954 GCA_036873755.1 Hanleya hanleyi | reverse complement strand
GTTTTACTTGACCCTGACCTACAACATGACCCAAAAATGTCACACGTGCATGTCCAAATTCACTTTTTCTAAGGTTGACTGTCAGCTTGACGTCACTCAGCCGGGTGAACAGTGCGCGAATTCTCTATAGATGATCTTCCCATGTATCACTGTAGAGAATGACGTCATCAATGTAAATCTCACATCCTTCCAAACCGGAAGTAACACGGTTGATGAGACGCTGGAACGTGGCTGGAGAATTTTTCATTCAAAATGGCATAACTTTGTACTGGAACAGACCCTCCGAAGTGACTAATGCTGATATCTCCTTCGCACGATCTGTTAGTGGAACTTGCCAAAATCCTTTCAGAAGATCAAACTTTGACACGAACTTGGCACTTCCCACTGCAAGTCAATGCGTGGAATAGGGAATGTGTCTGTTTTGGTCATTGTGTTCACCTTTCTGTAGTCAGTACACATCCTGTAACTGCCATCTGGCTTTGGAACGAGGATACAAGGCAAACTCCAGTTACTATTACTTGGTTCAATGAAGTCTTTGTCCAGTAAATACTGAATCTCTTTTTTTCTCAGGTAATTTTGTTTAATAGGATTCAAACGATATGGGTGCTGCTTTACTGGATTGGAATCTCCGACATCGACGTCATGTGAAATTGTATCAGTCCAAGTAGGAATGTCGGGAAATAAATGTTCATATTGACTGAGCAGAGTTCGAAGTTCTTCCTGACGCACTGGCTCGAGATGACACAACTTGAAATCCAAATTAAGTAGAATGTCAGAGTTCTGTAATTTCGCCGCTGTCATGGGCACTTCACAAGTTTCATTAGTATCAGGGTCAGAACTAACTACACTTACAGGATGGACAGTACTATTAGTGCTATCTCTGTCGATGTATAACTTTAACATATTTACATGACATAACTGTTTGTTAATATCTAGCCTTAAGTGGATTACCAGGAATAGGCAGAAAAGCCAGTACTTTCTCAACAGGTTTGAAACTTCGTTTAAGGACATGTTTATCATAGGTTATTTTCATACCTTTTTGTGCTGACTGTAAATTTGACATGGCCAAATGACGTGCTTTAGTCAACCTAGTGCGAAAGTCCGACACATATTGTAAGAGACTACATGAGTCAAGATCACTGTCTAGGAACTTTTCCTTTAGCAGCTTAATTGGTCCTCTAACTGTATGACCAAAGACTAATTCAAATGGAATGAAGCCTAAAGACTCTTAAACAGACTCTCTAACAGCAAACAATAACAAATGTATGCCTTCATCTCAGTCGACATCGGGCTGGGTCGACATCGGGCCTTGCAGACTAGTCTTTTGTGTTAAATGCCGTCATTTTCATCTGACGACGATACAGCTCACCATTGCCTACTGTACGAGTTGTCACAGAGAAACAGCTCACCAATTACCAATATATGAGTTGTGAGAGCATTTCCATCATAGCTCTCTAGATTTGTATCTAATACCGCTTATGCCGGTGCTAGGGGCCGTGTGGTCATATCATCCAAGTTACCACATGAACAGGTACAATAAAAGCGTACTTGAGATACAAAACATATCACGAATCGTTAGATTCTTGGTATGTGCTTTAGAATACGTTAACCGGAGGACTATACTGTGAAGTCATGTGGCTCTGTCAGTATGTCGGCACCTCTTCCCACTTCCCTTATATGTGTTGTGATTTCTCAGTGTCAAAACAATCAAGTCATGATCATGTTCTTTAATGTCTGGTGGAATCTTTCTAATGCGCCTTGGCTTTCTGGGTAGTATTCAGATGATTTGTACTCCTTTATTCCCAATTCATGCACGACTTGTTGAAAGATTCCTGACATGAAATTAGATCCCTGATCAGACTGAACAGACTGGGGTAGGCCAACAAGTGTGAAAAACGTAACTAAGTTACAAGCGTCTGGTCCGTCATTCATAATTCAGCCGTCGTCCATTAGAGAATATCCGCGTCCATAATCCTAAGACCTATTCCATATTCCATATAACAGTATTAGCACCAAATTCAAAAAGACAATCATAGTATACATAAACATAGGCTTGTTTCCTGCAAGAGAGAAGCGGTCAACAGTTTTCAATGATTCCGGCAAGACATCATGATGTTCCAAAAATATCAAATCCGTATCGCTGATCAATATTCTTAATCCATAATATTCGTTGTAAAGTCGTCATCTAAAGAATGATGTATCTCAGTCACGCTTTGATTGTGACTGTTCATATGAGTACCATGAGGATCTTGGAAGTACATGGGTTCATACGGCCCCTAGCCCCGGGTTAAGCGGAATTAGACACAAGTTACGAAACGTTACGCCATAGATCTTGCACGCTACGCTCGTATTTTGCTATCAGCATGCGATATGTATCGCCAAATTTGAGAAACTTTGAGTGGAGGCGCTTGGTGGTGTAGCCCTGTTTTATAAGTTTCTGCAACAATGTTTTGTGACGTTGATTAAAATCGTCACATTTAACAAGGCCTTAACAATAGTTTTTGCCTTAATATTCCGTAAAGGAATGGCCTCAGGGAACCTGGTTGAAGCACACTTGATTGTTAACTTGTATTGATTGCCTGACTTTGTTTTTGGTAATGGACCAACACAATCTATAATCACCCTACTAAAGGCTCCCCAAATGCAGGGATTGGTTATAGAGGGGCCTTTGGTATGGTTTGGTTAGGTTTTCCTACCATTTGGCATGTGTGGCATGACCTACAAAATTCCATAACATCTTTCTTTAAATTTGGCCAATAAAAATGATTTAGAATTTTGTAGCATGTTTTGTTAACACCTAAATGGTTACTCATGGCTCTAGTAACTGCACAAGCAGGATACAAAATTTGAATTTCGTCTTCAACTGGATCATGGGTCTGATCCAAACAATGCTTATCTTGTTAACACCTAAATGGTCTGAAAGAGGTGTTTCATGGGCTAGTCTGAGGATATCTGACCGATATGACTTTGGTACCACAATCTGATACTTAACTGCCCACTCATCATCAGGTGACACATCTGGCGGTCGCCTTTTGCGCATAAGAACACCATTCTTACAAATGTAACACACAGGCTCTTGAGTTACATCACACTCATCTACTGCCCTATCAAACAACTTGGAAATGTCCTTGGCACTATGCTGTTCACTAACCAGCTGTGATTTTGAAATTTTTTCATTAGAACATTTCAATTTTCTATCCAAATGTGGCTTATCAGCCTCATCATTTAAACACGCAAAGGTGTCGGCCAAACAAACGTCATCGATGACGTCATCTTTAAGAGACTTTTCAGACTCCTCAGCCAATTTACTCGTGGCTCTAGTAACTGCACAAGCAGGATACAAACTTTGAATTTCGTCTTCAACTGGATCATGGATCTGATCCAAACAAGGCTTGTCAGTTACAATCGGGTAAACCCCGACCTTATCTCCCGCAAGATCATTGCCAAGAAGCAATTGAACACCCTCAAATGGTAAACTACCTTTAATACCCACTGTAATAGGTCCAGAAATCAAGTCGGAAGACAGATGAACGTTATGGAGCGAACGGGTGTATAATTTACAGAATCAACCCCTTTAATCAGGACATTACTGTCTGCAGATGAAGAATCAGAAAACGGCCAAATATCTGCCAACAAAAGAGACTGGGATGCACCCGTGTCTCGCAAAATCTTCACAGGAGTAGCATTAGAAAAATCACTTGAAAGTGACACAAAACCATTGTGGATAAATGGTTCAAAAATCTCCATAACAGGATTTGAAAAACTGTCAACCTTATCCTTGATAGAACTAATAGGAACAGTGTCCTTGGCCATCTTAGCGTCATATACATTATGAACGTCACTAACCTGCTTGGGTATAGATCTTCAAGTGAGGAAACCACTAGGCTTTTGAAAGGCTTGATCTTGTTGTCTTCTTTTCAATTTAAAACAATGAGCCATTAAATGGCCGCCCCTCTTACAATAGCTGCAAACGGTAGACTTATTTTGAGTGTTAAAAGTGGGTGATTGAGACTTTGGGTTTGACCTTTGACCTTTTTAACTGGGGTTAAAAGTTTTAGGCCTTGAGAAAGAACTGGATTTGTTACCTGAGATGTTAGACTGGAATGAACTTGGCTTCACAACATTGACAAATGATACTTTGTGTGTCAGAGTGTATTCATCAGCAAATCGTCTGCTTCGTCTAAAGTGTTGGCATTCTTTTCATCAAGAAATGTTCTAATAACACCATGGATACACTTTTTAAATTCCTCTACCAGCATAAGCTGTCTAAGGTTTTCAAAGTTGTTGTCAATTTTAACCGAAGCACATCACCTATCAAATAACTGTTCTTTTGAACGAGCAAATTCTACATGAGTCTGAGAGTTTCCTTTTTCACAACTACGAAACTTTTGTCTATAGGCTTCAGGAACTAATTCATAACCTTTAAGAATTAAATCCTTCACTATATCATAATTTGATGCTTGCTCTACCGTTAATTCAGTGTAGATGTCCCTTGTCTTTCCGATCAAAACACTTTGAAGAAGTAAACTCTAATTTTCTTTTGGCCAGTTTAAATTTTCAGCAGTTTTCTCAAAATGCAGAAAATATTTATCAACTTCTTTTTCCTGAAATGGTGGGACGAGACGTATTTGACGAGCTGCATCGAATTTTGATAGTGATCGTACATGTACAAGTGCATCTGTAGGAGGACTTGTTCGCGACTGTAATTCCATATGCTTTATTTCTAACTGAAACTGTCTTTCTTTCTCTTCTCTCTCTAATTTTTCCTCTTTTTCTAACTTTTCTCTCTCTAACTGAAACTGTCTTTCTTCCTTTTCTCTTTCTCTCTCTAATTCTAATTTCTTTAATTCCAGCTAATTTTACAATTCTAATTTCTTTATTTCCAAATAATCAGCTGTTTCCTCAGTTAAATCAAAATATGAAATATAGTCTTACTGTTCAATGCTATACCGGTGTATCTCTCAGAGTCCGTACTAACGTGCAGATCTCTATACAGTTCGTGTCGACGCACAGAAATCGCGTTCCTGTATTTTGATAGTCCACACCGCTCAGTCGTTTACTGATCCAGCAAAGGGTCCAAACTCCGACAGTTCAATCACGTAGATAACACAGCGGTCAGACACACAGGAGTAATCCAACAGTCAGTAATTTCAGCCAAAGGTAATATCCAGTAGCACAATATAATGCACCCACATAGAAGCCAGCTAGAATCCCCCCCGATCACTGAACATCCGGCTATTTATACTCTATCGGGCATTCGAGATTATTCTATCAGATCAAGGAACTTCCACCGGTACAGCAATGACGTATGATTTAACCCAGATACGATTACAACAACTTCTAGAAAGCTTGAAAATGATTAACCCACAGACAGTATGTATACAAGCGTATAGATGTGCAGATGGTGCTGTGTAGATGTGTAGATGGCGCTGTGACCCAATTACGATCGTCATACGGGGCTCTTCTTATTTCGGCCATTTGCAATCATGATAAATCAGTCACGATCAGTGGATGACTCACATAATACGTAGCTCTATTATTCTAGAAATGTCCACAGTGTCTAATTTTATACTGCAATACCATGACAATCTTCGGCAATACTCTGCAATTCGTATCTGATTTCGCTTATAGTTAGGGGCTTTGATGAGACAACCGCTTCCAACAAAAGGATATCTATAATTTTTATACCTCACTGTGTATTCATTTATTTTAATTGGTTGAGACACCATCAAGTGATATTCCGCAATTCTCGAAAAAACAGCTCGTCGATGTGATGTCCCACGATCTTGCGACGATATCACACGATCACGCGCTGACGTCACACGCCAGAGGCAATGTCACACGGTCTCGCGCAATTATCGCAAGTGAACGGACTCTTTCGGAGCATTGTCGTCTGTTGTGCTGTCATTCCGCTGTAATCACGATGGCGTGTACAGACGGAAAGCCGTTTACGTTACCAAATGATGAAGATTTGGCCGAAATCATGGATAAAAAATACAGCACGTCTATTTGTATTGTTTATGGGATTTTTCGGTATAATAAAACAGATATTGCATGCTGTGAGGTGTGCTATCACGATTTGTTAGCTCTCGAAGGTGCTGTTCTGTTCAACTCGTGCTTCACACTCGTTGAACATCACCTTCTCGAGCTGACAAATCGTGATACTCGCTGATTGGCTGGACCTCACCAAGAGCAAGGTCGTTGAAACAATCCGCCATATTGACAGAAGTACTCTTCCCCAAGCAAAACAAGTTCTGAGAAACCTCAATTCGCAAGAAGTTCTAGCAAATCTCCAGAGCAAATTCGTCATAGTCCCAGCAGACAAAGCTCCGAATAATATAATATTCATATGTAAATAGTACTATTACCAGGTGCTGGTTAAAGAATTGAGTGTAGACATATCTTCATCAAATACGTCTACTTACTTCCAAACTGCATTTACTCTGGAAGATTTATTTAACAATCACAAAAAGTTTCTCAGGGAAATAGGTATTCGTCTTCCAACCAATCATAACGACATACCAAAAATATACTGGACTCCCAAAATGCATAAATCACCATACAAAGCTAGATTCATAGCTGGTTCTAGAAGCTGCACCACCAAGCTTCTTTCAACATTATTGACGAGGGCCCTTCAGGAGGTAAAAGCATTTTGGGAAAGGTATTGCGCCACTATTTCTAAGAACTCTGGCGTTGAATGTATGTGGATGTTGAAAAACTCAAAATGTCTGACGGAAGAGCTTGATGCTAAAGGTCACATACCGTACAGACATGTATCCACATGGGATTTCTCGACTCTCTATACTACAATCCCTCATCAGGACCTTATTGACCGTCTAAGTTCATTAATAGTATCTGTGTTCAAGAAAACTGATCGTAGATATATTAATGTCGGAAGCCATAAAGCATTCTTTAGCTCTACTACATACAACAGATATCATTCATGGGATGTTTCTTTGTTTATAGAGTTGCTTGAATTTCTCATTAAAAATATCTATGTGAAATTTGGCAACACAATATATCAACAGCATATAGGTATTCCAATGGGTACCAATTGCGCACCCCTGTTGGCTGACCTGTATCTGTTCTCTTATGAATATGACTATATGCAGGCGCTTCAAAAACCGATCCATTCAAAGCCCGTTCCTTCTCATTCACCAAACGCTATATAGACGATATTCTCGCTGTGGATAATCGCTATATAAATGAAGCAGTGAAGGATATAAATCCACCTTCACTGATTTGAAGGAAACTACAGATAGCCCTACAGGTACATCTTATTTAGATCTCTATCTCTACAAAAATGAAGCGGGCATTCTCTCTCGTCGACTTTATGACAAAAGAGATGATTACAATTTCGACATCGTAAACTATCCCTTTTTGGATAGTAATATTCCAGTGGGACCTGCATATGGCGTATACATATCTCGCTTAGTAGCATTTGCTAGATCCTGTGTTAAATGTGACGACTTTAATCAACGCCACAAAACATTGTTACAGAAACTTATAAAACAGGGCTATTCCACCATGCGCCTCCACTCAAAGTTTCTCAAATTTGGCGATACATATCGCATGCTGATAGCAAAATACGAACGTAGCGTGCAAGATCTATGGCGCTACGTTTCGTAACTTGTGTCTAATTCCGCTTAACCCGGGGCTAGGGGAGTAGTATACAAGGCGTAAATTGGCGTAATAGCGCCTCACTGCGCATGCGCAGAACCTTGTGTGACGTCATAAGTGTGTAAAATGGGGCGGTATTGGGGCGGTGTGCGCATGCGTGATGTGTGGGAGGTGGGTACAAGATGGCCGCGAGTGTCATGTGTGGGAGGTGGGTACAAGATGGCCGCGAGTGTGAGTGAGTGCAAGATGTGGGAGGTGGGTACAAGATGGCCGCCAGTGTGAGTGAGATGTGGGAGGTGGGTACAAGATGGCCGCGAGTGTGATTTGGTGGGAGGTGGGTATAAGATGGCCGCCAGTGTGAGTGAGATGTGGGAGGTGGGTACAAGATGGCCGCGAGTAGTTTGTTAAATCTGTGAGAGCTGTTCATCACTCACTGTGAGTCTGTTTATGTGCATGTTATGACAGTGATCATTGTAACCAACAGTGAATTACTGTCTCCCATGTTTGTTAAATCTGTGAGAGCTGTTCATCATGTGTGGGAGGTGGGTACAAGATGGCCGCGAGTGTGAGTGAGTGTAAGATGTGGGAGGTGGGTACAAGATGGCCGCGAGTGTCATGATGTGGGAGGTGGGTACAAGATGGCCGCGAGTGTGAGTGAGATGTGGGAGGTGGGTACAAGATGGCCGCCAGTGTGAGTGACATGTGGGAGGTGGGTACAAGATGGCCGCCAGTGTGAGTGAGATGTGGGAGGTGGGTACAAGATGGCCGCCAGTGTGAGTGACATGTGGGAGGTGGGTACAAGATGGCCGCCAGTGTCAGTGACATGTGGGAGGTGGGTACAAGATGGCCGCCAGTGTCAGTGAGATGTGGGAGGTGGGTACAAGATGGTTACTCCCCAGACCGAAGAGATCCATAAACTTAGATACATTTCATGATCATTTTTTAAATTTCAAGTACACCGATTGAAAACTAGAGAATTTAGAACTGTTAATATTATGTGTGTTATGGGAAAACATAATATATTGGCTATATTAGCACATAGAATATAACATACCTACATGGAAGGAAATAGCTTTACTGTCCAAATGGAACGAAATATCTATACTGTCCAAACTGAACAGCTTCATTTACATAGATGGATTTCTGAACTTGATATCAAATTACTAGCTTAAAGGTTTAAAATTTAAGAATTTAGTACTGTTTAATTTGTACTATATAGCAGATACAATTTCCCTATTCATTATTGCAAGGAATTTGTGTATTAGATTTCAAATTTCCATTTGGCTGAAAATTAGAGATGTTCTGTTTTATTTTTCACTGTTTCATAACATAAATGTAAATCTGGATTAAATGTTATTTGGACGGCATGTTCGGGCATGTTCGGGCAAAAAAAAGTTCCGGCAAAAAAAAAAAAAAAAAAATGTATTCATGCGCGGTGATGCAGTTTGGCCGTGGTTTTGGCGGTGATTCGGTCTCGGGAAAAAGCTTCCGCGGAGAAAAAGTAGTCCCTAGATAAAATGGTCCGATGGGGTCGAGTGAGGCATCAAAGTGAAGGTTAGGTGAAGGAGCATCTAATGGGCTGGGTGTGGGGTTGAAATATCGTCATTCTGCGCATGCGCGGCGGCCGAAGGGTATGAAAATAGCCTTTTTGGAGCTAGGGGAGCCCCTAAAGGTCCGATGGGGTCGAGTGAGGTATCAAATTGAAGGTTAGGTGAAGGGGCATCTGATGGGCTGGGCGCGGGGTTGAACTATCGGCATTCTGCGCATGCGCGGAGGCCAAAGGGTATGAAAATAGCCTTTTGGAGCTAGGAGATTGACTACTGGTCCAGTGGGGTCGAGTGAGGTATCGATGTGAAGCATTCGTGAAGGGGCATCTGATGGGCTGGGTGTGGGGTTGAAATATCGGCATTCTGCGCATGCGCGGTGGCCTAAGGGTATGGAAATAGCGGTTTTGGAGCTAGGGGAGTCCCTAATGGGCCAATGGAGTCGTATGAGGTATCAAAGTGAAGCATTCGTGAAGGGGCATCTGATGGACCGGGCGTGGGGTTGAAATATCGGCATTCTGCGCATGCGCGGTGACCCAAGGGTATGGAAATAGACGTTTTGGAGCTAGGGGAGCCCCTAATGGTCCAATGGGGTCGAGTGAGGTATCAAAGTGAAGCATTCGTGAAGGGGCATCTAATGGACTGGGTGTGGGGTTGACATATCGGCCTTCTGCGCATGCGCGGTGGCCCAAGGGTATGGGAATAGACGTTTTGGGAGCTAGGGGAGCTACTAATGGGCCGATGGAGTTCTATGAGGTATCCATGTGAAGCCTATGTGAAGGGGCATCCAGTCATGGGTGGGTGCATGTAAAATTTTTCCTGAAAAAAAAATACGGAACACGGACTTTATCGAAAAACCTGGGAAAATGCCTATATGGGGTATGAGGGGTATATAGGTCGCCGGGCTTAACGGGGCTTGTCTATCAATAGAGTTATCTCCCCCTAGTTCCAGGGTGGGTGTATGTAAAAAATTTCTTGAAAAAATACGGAATACGGACTTTATCCTAAATTACGGGAAAATGCCTATATGGGGTATGGGAGGTATAGCACCATCCTGGGAAACCTGCTTCTATACATTTGCGGTAGGGTTGTGGGGTCTCGTTTTACTCGTCTCGTCATTTAGAACATGATAGGAAGTGTCCCCGTGCGAATCGGTGAAATTTTTGAAAAAAGTCACCGAGCCCCATATAGTTCCATACTGGGGTATAGGTTCAATGTTTATCCCCCTGGGAAACGTACTTCTATACATTTGCGGTAGGGTTGTGGGGTCTCGTTTTACTCGTCTCGTCATTTAGAACATGATAGGAAGTGTCCCCGTGCGAATCGGTGAAATTTTTGAAAAAGTACGATATAGCCTCATATGGTTCTGGGTATTTGTCATCACGGGGAGGTCACGTGATCAGTTCAAGGTCATATCCATTTTTTATCGATATGTCAACCCCACACCCAGTCCATTAGATGCTTCTTCACCTAAGCTTCACTTTGATACCTCACTCGACCTGTGGTGTGAGTGAGTGCAAGAATGTATTCATCCGCGGTGATGCAGTCATGTCTGGCGGTGATTCGATCTCGGGAAAAAGCTTCCTTGCCCAATGCCTACGGACTTTACCGAAGATACACGGACTTTAACGAAAAGACACGGACGTACACGAAAAGACGCGAAGGTGAACGCCATTGTGGGAAACCTCCCACAGACAGGTCAGTACATGCATTTCTATGTTGTTCACGCATAATAAAATGATTGATCTGTAATCTGTGTTGTTGTTGTTGCTCCCTTTTTTTGGACTAACCCATCAGAATAGTACGTATCACGGACTATACCCGTAGAGCTACATCTGGTCTATAAAACATGTCCCTCTGGATCCCACACCTTCATTTCTACAGAGCCATGGCGGAGATCCAGCCCCATGCGACTCGCATTTTGCAGTATGCCACCGTGGTGAATTCATTCACGGGTTACCGAGCAGTGGTCCGGTCCATGTTTGCAGATGGCGACGACAACGAGGGACGACGCCAGATCCTGAACGAGTTCACAGAAGCGGTCCTCCACAGAGCGCACTCGATGGAGAGGCGTGCCATCACTCACCACTACTGGACTATGACAGCCATCCTTGATGCTCGCGCTATGGACCAGGAGCGCTCACGCCGGAACCAGCGCCGGCTGGTTGGCCTCATACTAGTCTGTGCCCTATTCACCCTGGCGCTGTGGTGTTGACACTATAAATACGAGGGGAAGAGACAGAGTGTGTATCATTTACCGTTGGACATTGAGAGCAAGCATGTCGCTACCACTACGAGCCATCTTGCCTCTTACACCGAGTGTGCGGTTATACGTGTATGCAGATAAAGTCAAACTGGCGAAAGACGAGCAAGCTATTTACTGGACACCCGCTGAAATGCTATGGAATCCGGTGACACTAGAGCGTGATGGGTGGAATAAGTTTAAACGCGTGTTGAGCGGAGAATTAGACGGAGAATTAGACGGAGAGCTCATCCACCTGGATAATGCCATGTACGTGTATACCCTACCAAACAACCGCATACGTCTAGGTCGGTATAAAGATACACGCAGTATCAGCCTAACTCCTTCTGTGTGGGAAGCCTTGAAGAAAATAATGCCTATTGTCGACCAGTTAATGTCACCGGACGATCGATCACCTGAGCAATTAGCGTGGGTTCGTGCTATAGAAGACGCGTTCGCTGAACCACATGAAAGACTACATAAGGCAGAATATTGTTTCTGTAAACCAGATACTACAGCGGGGGAAAAAAGGCCTATATGTAAAGAATGCACAGCGGCTAGAGGGTCAGTGTCACCCCGGGAAGAGATCGACACACTTGTGACGGGAGCGAACGAAGGGGAAAGTCCGTGATGCGGCGGTCGGGAAAAAAGGAGACGTCTACAGTGATTAACAGACGGCTTTGCAACAAATAGTTCCTGTGGTCGATAAAGTATTCTCTGCACACGACCCGCCTCTCACAGAATAGGCCCTATAAATACGAGGGAAAGAGACAGAGTGGGTATCATTCTCCGTTCGACATTGAGAGGAAGCATGTCATCACTCCAAGCCATCCTGACGCTTACACCCAATGTGAAGTTATACGTGTATGATGCTAAAGTGACCCTGGTCGAAGATTGTAGAAATATTTGCTTTGAGCACGCTGAGACTCTATCGGATAGGGTCACACTAGAGCGTGATGGCTGGACTAAGTTTAAACGAGTGTTGAGCGGAGAGTTAGACGGACACCTGATCCACCTGGACAAGGCCAACTACGTATACCATACTGCGCTCTACCCACGGGTGGGACGCTACCAAGAGCCGGCTCGAAGTTTCCTCCTAACTCCCTCTCTGTGGTCAGCCTTGGAGAAAATAGGCCCTCTGGTGGACCAGTTATTTATACCCGACGATCGATCACCCCACCAATTGGCATGGGCTCATGCTATCGAACACGCACTAGATGAACCTAATGAAAAAAAGCGGATGGAGAAAATACTATATGTATAGAATGCGCAGAGGCTGGAATGACAGTGTCACCTGATGAAGCCACCCACACACACATGACGGGCCAGAACGATGAAGAAGAAGAAAAAATCCGTGATGAAGCCGCGGGGCCAATGGCTGAACCCCATGAACAACTACATGAACCCGACGACGATGCCATTGATTACCCCGCTAGACTCAGTCAGCCCAATGACATGACCACCTGATCCTTTGATCTCACGGGGTTCTCCCTATAAATACGAGAGACAGTGAAATCTGGTACCATTCACGTACTGACCATGACGGAGCATATAGTACTGGCGTATTTCAGCTTGACCCCCGAGGTTTTCCTGCACGTGTATGCGGATATGGTCGATATCATGGAGGAGGTGGTGGGAGACACGGACCCTACACAACCGTGCCCGGCTCACATTCGTCTGTCCCGGGAGGGCTGGACCAAATTCAAACGGGTGTTGTCTGGTGAACTGGACGGCGACCTCATCCACTTGTGTCACGATGTGTACATCCGACGCGGCCCTTTCTTTGCTCAATTGGCTCGGCTAGATGGAGGTACAGTGCATTTTACCCTTCACCCTGATCTATGGTCTGCATTGGAAGATGCCGTGGTGGATGTGGATGAAGTGCTTATCAAGCGGTCATCAGACGAGTTGGACTGGTCATTGACCATGGCCACTGTGGAAGTCCACGAAGAAAATCAGAAAGAAACTCCGGCCCAAGATATACCCGTTATAAATAAACGATAGAGCCAGGGTCCATCATCATTTTGTCACCATGAAGCGCTGGGAGAAGGTGTTGGATAACTTATACTACAGTCCCGACAGTCCGGCAGCCTATAGTGCATTGTCGGCTCTCTATCGAGCGGCCAAACCCCAGGGGGTACAACGTGCCCAAGTCCGAGATTGGTTAAGAAGACAAGACACCTATACCTTACATCGATCTGTCCGTCGCCATTTTCTACGGAACCGGGTCATCGTGGGAGGAATAGATGCCCAGTGGCAAGCGGATTTGGTGGATATGAGCGCCTTTGCCAAACACAACGATGAGAATCGGTATATCTTGACGTGCATCGATATCCTATCCAAGTATGCGTGGGTGGTACCCATCCGGACGAAAACGGGGGCAAATCTCATAGCGGCGTTCAAAGACATCTTCAAGACCGGGCGCAAACCTTTGTATTTGCAAACCGACGAAGGCACGGAATTCCTCAACAGACCGTTCCAAGCCTTTCTCAAGAAACAGAAGGTGTTTTCTTCCATACGTACAACGAGACCAAGGCTTCCGTGGTGGAGAGGTTCAACAGGACATTCAAAGGCCGCATGTATAAATATTTCACCTATAAGAATACAAGGCGGTACATCGATGTTCTCCCGAAACTGGTGAGGGGTTACAATCGAGCCTATCATCGAAGTATAGAGAGAGCCCCCATTACCGTGACCCAACGCAATGAAGCCCAAGTCCGGCGTGTCTTGTACCCCAGGCCATCGCAGCGAACGACGAAGGCGGTGTACAAGGTCGGGGACCCTGTACGGATCAGTAAAGTCAAGGGCAAGTTCGAGAAAAGTTACTTGCCCAACTGGAGCGATGAGCACTTCCTGATTAAACGGCGCCTACCCCGACAGCGGCGAGTCTATGAACTGGAAGATCTCCAAGGGGAAACGTTGCTGGGGACGTTTTACGACACGGAATTACAGCCTGTTGTAAAAACACAGCAAGACTACTACACGGTGGAGCAGATTTTGAAAACGGAACGTCGACGTGGCAAACTGTTTCATTTCGTAAAATGGCAAGGCTGGCCCAGTTCCTTCAATTCCTGGGTCGCGGCCAACCAGGTGAAACGACTATAAAACCAGACACCACTGCCGTCCTCCTTCATTCCACAGCCGACCACAGTGCTATGGACCAACAGCAGCTGCCTCTGAAGACAGCGTCTCACAAAACGCGCAAAGCGCAAGTGGTCTTTGGGGTGCTATTGCTAACCCTGCTGAGTGTGTTGTACGGAGGTGTGTTTTACGACGTAGCCTATGTCAGCACGTTACTTAACCAACTGCGAACACCACCCATCAGTGAAACGGGTCTACAGAGAGCACCAGTCGTATCGAGCCCAGTCACCACCACCACACCCCGCGTACAAGCCACATCGAGCTCTACACTTACACCAAGTACACCTACTACGTCTCAAGACCCACCGGATTTCATCCCTCACAGTGAACCGACGACCCACGTTGTACCCACCCCCAGCACCATCTCTGAACGTGAACAGACAACGACGACCGACGTTGTACCCACCACCACTCCAGTTCACTCGTACGAAATTTACAAGAGCGGGTTACCACGACAACGGATACACCTCAAACCATGGACCCTGGGTGGCAGCATCCCTTCACTTGCGTCATCGCAGGACCGACGGGCTCCGGCAAAACGCACTTCGTCAGGAAGCGACAGCATGATCACTCCACCCATTGCCCGAGTCGTGTGGTGTTACGGAGAATGGCAGGAAGCGTATGCAGCAATGCCCCACATCACGTTCGTGGAAGGCCTACCCAACCTGGCCGATTTGGAACCCGACACCTTGATGGTTCTGGATGATCTCATGGCGGAGACGGATGCACGGGTCACCCAACTCTTTACCAAAGGCAGCCATCATCGACGGCTCAGCATCATCTACATTGTGGGTTGACTTTGTCTGTGAGGTGGATAAAAAGGGCAGAGTTGTGGGTTCTAGCATTAGTTGTACAGGATGTCTGCGCGAGTACGGAAGCACGCTCCCACGCTCCGTGTATTGAAGACGGCCCCACCCGAGTTAGTCCGAACCATTATACGCGGTGCGGACCCTGACCTTGTACGCTGTCTGTGCGAGATCGGGTACAACCTGTTAAAAGGCAACGTACCACTGACTCCGGCTCAGAAGACCAAGTTGGCCAAGAATAAGACAGGTCTCCGAACCCTAGTCCACAAGCGGGTCCCTCAAACACAAAAGAAAAAGGTGTTACAGAAAGGCGGCTTTCTCGGGGCCATCTTAGCACCGTTGGCCGCTTCCGTGTTTGGTCCAGTATTGGGTGGACTCTTCGGCCGACAATGAACCACACGAAAAAAATGGTCCTCGTCGAACCACGTTTCCTGCAAAACCTCCAATCAACCTATCCTGTGCCACCTACGGTGAAGACCATAAACAACCTCGATGGAGAGATGCAACAGATTTTACAGAGACCGGGGTTAAGCGACAGTGAGAAAGTACAACGATACAATGAGACGCTTCAACGGTACATGACGTCCATGGACCAATACGA
>JAVTVY010039235.1:0-16917 GCA_036873755.1 Hanleya hanleyi | reverse complement strand
GATTTCCATACGAGAAGCAGGTGGATTGCGGGGTGTTACTGTTGCTTATGAGATTTGTGGGTATGATGCTGGCATCAGCAACCGCTGCAAGAAAAGAAAAACCAACAACTGCTAAAAACTGCGACAATCAAACAGGGTATATGCATGTTTTCAATATAATGGGTTTCCATGGAGCCATACAAATAATCTACAGTATAAGATTGAAGTCGCAAGTTATGTTTTCAGTTGACGTCACATACTTCCTGAATATCCTGTCATGTACAGGTAGTGTGGCTGCGATCTTAAAGTCAAAATTAGACTAGCCCTTTTCTGTCCTGATATATGTCAGCTGTTTTACTGCAGAAAACAATTATCCATTTCTTAAATCTAATGCCTAGGGCTTTTTTTCGCTAAGAACACCGTGTTCTGAGAATCAACTTGCAGCATGAGCCTATACGCCCAGTGCGTCTGTGTCCGTGACGTTGAGATATCCACTCCAGATCTAGAGAGGGCCATCAGTCATCGATGACAGGTCAAAAACGCAGACGGTTCAGACGTGTGCAGAAACTATTAACTTCGCTTCGACCCTAAACGTCGCAACGCGCTGTTGAGGGTAGACATCACAGCCCTTGACATCGCATTGCGACGTTAAGGGACGACGTGTTGGCCCTTACCATCGCAATGTGACGTTAAGGGACGACGTGTCGGCCCTTATCATCGCAATGTGACGTTAAGGATGTTGATTCTTAACATGACAATGGACAATATATCGACGTGATAGACCCTTAACGTGGCAAGGACAAGTGTCATGTTAAGGCAGTCATGACGATGGGTCCATGCGATGTTAAGAGCTTCTACAGACTCTCAGCTACTGTACCATTTCGATATGCGCAAGGTCTTTTAAGTCTCGTGCTATTTTAAGGCAATTTGTGTGGTTATGTATCCCTCGCCACAGTATCAAGCAAAATCAATCAATGGTTCCCTGTGTTGCTTGGCAGAGCGTATAATGTCCCTCAATAGTAATTTGGGTCCGTTTTTCGTGTAAGCTTCTATGGTTCAGGCCTTGCACTACTGAAATGACATCTGTCTACACTGATTGTTACACCCAGAAACTCAGAAACACATTCGTGCCATGTATGTCGTGGTAGAAACCAAGTTCTTCGTCTACGAGTAGAAACTAGAATTTCAGTCTCCACTGGAACAACATCAAATTATATCAGTAAAAAGTCACATTCCAGTTTCTCCCGGTGGAATCTTACATTAATAGATTCTGCCAGTGATTTCAAACTTTAACCCTACACGGCCGGGTTGGTGGGGGGACATGATGACCCTCTACCAAACTTCCTACTCCATCCGTTATTCCATTACTTTGTAACATATCATATTGAGGTCATTTTGAACAAAATTGCATGAATCCGGGAGCAGATGATCATGGGTAAATTTAAAATCGCAACAATGATATTTTCCTCATATTTCTTCACAATTCTTGCTTTTCTTCATGAAAAGGTGGACAAATACGATTTTATTTCATATCAGATTATTATTTATCAGTTTTACGAAAACATTCCATACACAAAAAGATAGTGCCACGGCACTGTAGCGCTCATCTGGCTATAACTGGAGAAAGTGGCTTCGAGAAATTTTTACTGAAGAACTGCAATAGATGAGTTTCTAACTTGCGTTGTCTCCCCTGAACAGAATGACAACATAGTCGATTTCACAGGAGGTCAAGCTGTAAATTCATGATTGTAATTGGAGGTTATGGAATAAAGGCAATTATACCAAAATATAATGTGTGATTGTCAGTAAGCTGTATAAGCAATAACCAGAACCAATTTTTATTATGTGATTGCAGTCGTTCGTCCGTCTGTCCACTTCGTGTCCGGACAGTACATGGGACAGTTTTAACCTGCGATTCCAATATTTTGTGGGTATATGCACCAGGGGGAGACATGTCGAGTACAAAATATGTGCGACTGGGTTGTTACGATGGCAATGAGATGTAACAGGACATTTTTCCAATGAAAGTAATCTCTGGTGAGGTATGGCCTAACCAAGACATACCCCATCTGTCTGCGAAGATGTAAAAGATAGTGCCACGGCACTGTAGGTCATCTGTCTGTAACTGGAAAAAGTAGCTGTGAGAAATTTTTACTAAAGAACTGCAATAGATGAGTTTCTAACTTGTGTTGTCCACCCTGAACACTATAAAATGATCCATGCAGTTATTTCCTGAGATTTTATGATAAAGTTTCATGGGAAATTCAAGATGCGGCAATATTGGATTTTCGAAATGAACCAAAAAAAGGTATCTTGCACAACTGGATCACAAGGGGAACCTGTGTATCAACATCCATGCAGTAATATCCTAAGAATTCACGATAACAAAATTTCATGGGGAAATCCAAGATGGCCACCTGGTGGCCATATTGAATTTTTCAATCAGACCATATATGGTATCCTGCACAGCTAGACCCCAAGGGCAACCTCTGTACCAAATTTGAGAAAGATCCATGCAGTAGTTCCTGAGAAATCACGATAACAATGTTTCATCTGGAAATCCAAGATGGCCACCTGGTGGCCATATTGGATTTTTCAATCAGACTACAAATTGTATCTTGCGCAACTAGACCCCGAGGGGAACCTCTAGATCTGTACCAAATTTGAGAACGATCCATGCAGTAGTTCCTGAGAAATCGCGATAATGTTTCATCTGGAAATCCAAGATGGCCACCTGGTGGTCATATTGGATTTTTCAATCAGACCGCAAATTGTATCTTGCGCAACTAGACCCCAAGGGGAACCTGCGTATCAAATTTGAGAAAGATCCATGCGGCTCTTCCTGATAAATCACGATAACGAAGTTTCATAGGGAAATCCAAGATGGCCGCCTGGTGGCCATATTGGATGTTCGAATCAGAGCAGAAAAGGTATCTTGCACAACTAGACCCCCAAGAGGAACCTGTGTACCAAATTTGAGAAAGATCCATGCAGTAGTTAACGAAAAATAATGATGACAAGACTTCACTGGCAAATTCAAGATGGCCGCCTTGTGGCCATATTGGATTTTTCAATCAGACCACAAATTGTATCTTGCACAACTAGACCCCAAGGGGAACCTCTGTACCAAATTTGAGAAAGACCCATGCAGTACTTCCTGAGAAATCGAGATAACAATGTTTCATCTCGAAATCCAAGATGGCCGCCTGGTGGCCATATTGGATTTCTGAATCAGACCACAAAAGTATCTTGCACAACTAGACACTAAGGGGAACCTGTGTATCAAATTTGAGAAAGATCCATGCAGTACTTCCTCATAAATCACGATAACGAAGTTTCATAGGGAAATCCAAGATGGCTGCCTGGTGGCCATATTGGATGTTCGAATCAGAGCAGAAAAGGTATCTTGCACAACTTGACCCCAAGGGGAACCTGTGTACCAAATTTGGGGAAGATCCACAAAGTAGTTCCTGAGAAATTGCAATAACAATGTTTCATGGGGAAATCCAAGATGGCCGCCTGGTGGCCATATTGGATTTGTGAATCAGACCACAACAGGTATCTTGCACAACTAGACCAAAAGGGGAACCTGTGTACAAATTTGAGAAAGATCTATGCAGTAGTTCCTGAGAAATCGCGATAACAATGTTTCAATGGCAAATTCAAGATGGCCGCCATGGCGGCCATATTTAAAATCGTATCGACACGGCATGAACAAATTCTGGTGTACTCATTGGGGGGAACATGCATGCCAAGTTTCAGCTTAATCGGCCAAGCGGTTTCAGAGGAGAAGATGTTTACGGACGACGCACGACGCACGACGCACGACGGACGACGGACAGTCAGGCCATGACATAAGCCCATCGGGCCTTCGGCCCAGATGAGCTAAAAATCGAAAAGAACGTCATGAAAATAGACCAAAACATTTTTTTTATAATTACGTGTTCGCGGCGACCATCTTCGATTTTTTTTTTTACATTTTTTGTTGTAGGGATTGCACCAAGGGTATAGTGTGGTAAGAATCAGTCTCCTAGCTTCAGGGATAAGAAAATATGCAGTGGGGGCCGAAGTGCTCCCAAATTATGCGATACACTCCAATCGCCAAGGTCAGATATGGTTAAAATGTAAGGAGGATGTGGGCTTTATTATTTGTTCACAATTATGTACACAATTTATAGCACTATAATAATAATTTAAATCATTACGCTGTTCAAAATAAATTTTGAATATACAGTACATGCACTTTGTCATGTTTTATTTATAAATTACCGATAATCTCTATGCCGGGTTGGCAAAACATACAATTGACCAAATATTTGAGCCTACCTCTCTGTGCATAACCCGAATGAAGACCTACAACACAACGAGTGCATAAGCCCTGCTCCTACATCAGCCCACCCCTCGTCCTTTCCCAACAAATCTCGTTCAGTTTAATTCACAAATTATCAGCAGGATGTAGTCTCCTTTTATATAATTCAGTTAACTCACTTCGAATTAGTGCAGTTTAATTGGGATATTACCTCGAAAACACATATGATGATATATTTAGAACGTTTTTGGATTATGGACGCGGATATTCTCTAATGGACGACGGCTGAATTATGGATGACGGACCAGACGCTTGTAATTCTCGGAATGTATATAGCTGAGTTGAGGCGCTAAACCCCATCAGACGTCCATGATGCTCAACCATTAACATCAGATGAGTTGTTTGAGCTGATCCGTCATCACAGCTCCCGAGCTAGCGTATCTAATTTCGCTTAAGACGATGCTAGGGGCCGTGTGGATACTTCATAATCTTCACATGAACATCTGCAATAAAAGCGCGGCTCAGTTACTAAGGTTACGTCCGAGAATCCACCGTATTCTCGAGTCTGAATGTTAGGGCTACGAATGTTAGGTGTCGGTTGCTTTTTCCCACCTATTGCATATCGCTCCAATTTACAACCTAGAAACGAAGTGCCGTAACTTTTGTTTATGGAAAATCATCAGTTTACTTACAAGAATATGGGAGTATATACCGTGAATATTTAACCATATTCATGATTAGGCTCGACTCCATAATTTGAGATTCTACCACATGATTACAGTTTCTATCTAACATCACCTCCCATCTCTGGATCTCTTGCTTCCTTTGCCCATATAGCTTGCGGCGGTTCCAATTACCGACAAGATTATCTCTTCTGATCAGGCCTTCTAACAAGTCTTACGTGCTGTTGGTGTTTTATTCTTGGCGGAAGAATCGATCAATAATTCTTGAAGAACGAGCGGAAGAACTAGTTCTTCACTACGATAATAATACACGGAGTTTGCCGATGTATTAGTTTAGTTAACGTCACTGATCTCCGGTCAGGGTATTGTTCTATGCCAAACTGTATCACTGTGAGATATATAATTTAGAGCTACATTACCTTCATAGCAAATTCGGACTGATGCCGTGTATCTGAGCTGTGCATCCACAGACACACGAGCATTGGAGTTCATCATAGTCACGGGGGAAGCGGAAAAGTATAATGTGCATGATTTTGTGATTGACGTATACATCACGGCCCAACATTCCTGTCCCGTGCTCAAAGGTTCCGCTTTGCTGCAGCTCTCCCTACAAGCATCCAGAGTTGTTCCTGGAGACGAGTTACCGATGAATGGGTGACCGGGCACAAAAAAGCTGTCCGGATTGTCTTCAAATGTGCAACCTCCTAAAATGAAATATTTCATCATTTTAACGGAAGTAAACTACGCCAGTTAACGCATAGTTTCGATTTCGCTTCAGTGACCTTTGACATGAATAGTCCTCAAATGCACAACGATCTGCGACGAAAACCTTTCATCTATGAACAGGCAATCTGGCCACACTGAGTGATACGTAAACGGCACATTTCCATCCGCACTGGTCAAGATATGAAGAAAACATTTATTGGAGCTGTTGAAAACTTAATGACTTTCAACACAGCTTACTAGATGAACTTTAACTGATTCAAATATCTCAAACATGGGGATCCTAAAAATGAAATTGATGGGGAGTGCAGTTGCGCGAATAGTTGCATTGGAAAAAGCCATGGCCGTATATTAAATTTGGAGACATAAGTTGTACATCACACAGTGGATGAAAATAATTATAAGGGTGAATATAGACTCTTCATACTGGTTTGCAAACTTCGGAGGATATTTTTGGCATGTATTCATAATTATTATATTGAGTGAGTGCTTATTGTTTCAACACAATACAGTATATTGAGATTATGGAACCAGAAACATCTAACTGGAGATTCTGCTTCTGTACTTAAAACCCACTTGTGCGTTAGCATAATCCGGCATTGCTTCCGCCAGTGAAACGGTAACTCTAAGATAAGATAACCTAACGTACTTGTAGTAAAATGGATTCATGTACTGAAAATTCACGAATGCTTTAATATCGTTAATTCGTTTTATAGTCACCCAGTGAATTGTCATATACATTCATTCATTACCGTTCGTTATGTTTCAATTAAGAAATAATGTTTACATAGGCGTGCTCAATGTTTATTTTGTGCACGGTTGGTGTGGGAAAGTTGATATTTTAGAGCAATGGCGAAGCCTGCGCGCTAAAACTTTTAAACTTTCTCACACTAACCGTGCGTAAAATAAATATTGAGCACGCCTATGAAGACATTATTTCTATTCTATTGCACTACCCAAATCGATTATCAACAAAGATTATAATGAAAAGTTGAAAACATATTATAAACTTTGACAACCGTTCTCCCCTTTCTTGAAAAAAAACTGATGCTCCCGTCTCGGTTGGCATCGTGCCAATGTCAGTGGACGAGTTTAAGTGGTCCCTCAAATGGGGAGTGATACTGTCAGCTGCGTCAGCTGTGTTGAAATTGCGTGGATATATGCATATTTGTGTCGCTCTGTTAATCGAGTTCACGATGAAAACAAAAGTTAAACTTGAGAAAGAAATGTCATCTAGTAATTTATCTGTTTGTTTTATTCGATTGTTAATGGTATGAAAGCAGGTGTCCCTATCCACATCCGACTTGTGAAATGGAATCTCACAATGAACACCTGCACTTGACCGGTGTTGATTTCACATAAGTATGCTAAAACGTGTAATAAATGCACGGTTAGATCTATGTTTTTGGTATGCTAAAACGTGTAATAAATGCACGGTTAGATCTATGCTATTGGTACAAGTGTTATAGAATAGGTAATGACGCGACTGCGTATGCTGCATGGTGCATTTCTTTTCAGAGTATGTGATAACAGGAGCTTGGTATAAATGTGAGAATATAAGCAGTGTTTTACTGTAAAAGTGTTCCTTAGCATGTCCCTTCTAGGGTTCGGTATATATACATGTCAGCTATGGAAGGAAAACAGAAGCTAAACTTTTTCACGATTCGGCCCTAAGACTAATGAATTGTGATAGTCAAACTTAAACAAACACATTCATTTATTTTTTATTAGGAGTCGCTCCAACGTGAAAGTTTTGGCTAAAATTCGCGAATGTCAGCTTTATCGGTTTGGCACACAGAATGCTAGGTGGACAATATAGATGATGATTGCGGTACCCCGCAAAACTTGTTCCGTATTCACAGCTAGCCGAAAGACGACTTTGTAAATCCCTTAGAGACGAACCTCAGGGAAATTTCCCATCCGCAGCTCAACTCTGCACCCCACCTCTCTCCCAGACATAGAACGGAACGGAAACGGCTGACTTGATCACTTATACAGCTGGTATATGAGAAAAATTGTGGTGACCCCCTATTTTAATTTCATATTTCACTAGGACTGTATAAATTTCACATGGGTATACATGTAGTATAAATTTAAAGAGACTTTGACTTTGGAAAATCTCGTACTATTTTGTAAATAATCATGGTGATCCCGCTTTGCATATAGTGATTAGTCATTCACTGATGAACCATTGCTGAATTTTTAAGCAAATTCTCGCATTGTAAGTTCGAACGTCATCTACTGACTTAAATCATCATTTCCTAACCTATGAATACTACTCGAGATATAGCACAGATAGACGTTCCACGAACCTTGATAATAATTTTCACAGATGAATGGATACTTCCACCTGCATGAGGCATCGTACCAATGTCCTGTGTACCGGTTGTTATCTATGCAGTGTTCGTCGTTAACATGGTTTGGTTGATTACTGTTCCAATTGCTCCAACTACTCTGTAGTGCTTGGACGATGCAGTCCCCAGACCAGGTATACATTCCTTTCGAAATATTTTGATCAAACAAGCCAATCCAGTAGTAGTCATCCGAACCACTGAAATCAAGATAATGTTAATTATTAACTCATTATTCACTAATGTAGCGTATTAATGGTAATTATTCATCAGTTAGATTGATTATTAATAACGTCAATTCCATTCCACAACACCGGACTTGACAGGAGAATGAACGACCGAACGTAACTCTGCTCAGAGATAGTTACCTGAATGTGATGCAATATTTACATGTAGCTGTCGTATATACATATGGCATGAATAGGAAGACCATGGTCTGCTGATATGATAGGATAGCAGATGGAGCTACTCATCACTGAGGATGACAATGTAAGGCTGGCTCAACATATCTATAAACTGTCCACGATATCAATGACAAGAATCTCATCTTCTGTATCATAGCGGCATTATCGTGGGCATTTAACAGTGTTACGATGATCGAAGTTGTACAAACGGCGATTTTTTTGCACTGTCCGGTGAATCGTATGTCTCGATAAACGTACAAATATCAATTATCTCAACAAATACGTATTTCATCAGTAAAATATTCTGTTTGTGAGGAATACATTTATCACAAAACTGTTAATCATAAAAGCGCATTTACATCCGATACCTCCCCCCCCCCCACCGAGCATACTTAAAGTACACTACGCTGGGTTTACGATGAAATGTTTAGTTATAGCTTGAATTAGTTTGATCAGGTTGACCTATGGTATGTTACAGAAGAACTGTGTGAAACGACACAGTTGTGAAAAATATTCAGAATACCCCGGCAGTATACAGGATGCAACAGTATACATACTTCATACTGAATAAATTTCACAACTGAAAGTATTCGAAATGAACAAGGGAGTGTAAAAATGTGTAGGCAAAGTGTCCGATTCAAAGAAAGGAAAGAGGAATTGGGACAGAGAAGAAATGCAACTGGGGGTAGCATTCCGGTAGATGTCATATGTGGATGTTGATAGCCGATCTAGTTGTCGGGAGCTGCGGAGATTGAATGTTGGTTCAATGGGCATTAACCCTATCTGGCCTGGGCGATTTGGGGTGTACCGCAGCCGGGGGGGGGGGGCGGAAAGTGACACTCTATATATTTTCGCTATCACTATGGCTAGAGGGCTGAAACTTACCACACTATATCCTTGGGTCAAGCTCTAAAAGAAAATGTAAAAAAAATCCAAGATGGCCACCATGTGACGTGATTTTTCAAAAGAGCATTTTTGGACGATTTTTTGGTCAAAATCTTATGAATCGAAATTTTTTATTTTTGTTTTTTTCTCAGCAAAAACTGCATGATAAATTAGTAAATAATAATCTGATATGAATTAAAATAAGTTTTACCCACTTTTCTATACAGAAAAGCTAATTTTTTGAAAAAATATGACGAAAACATAACTTTTTCTGGTACCCCACATTGCCGCCATTTTGAATTTACCCACCCTACGACCTCGCGGAGTTTCGGCTCTCCATTTTTGCAATCCGGAGATAGTGCAGAAAAATTTGGTAGGGAGTTCATTTTGACCCCCCCTTTTCCAAGCCTGGTAGGTTTAATGTGGGCGGGAGGAGGAACAAATCAGGGGGTGTTTTTTGGCGATACTAAGACGTATGGTTTCAGTAAAACGCATAGAATCGCATTGAATCAACATGCTGAATTTTTGCGTAATTTTTGAAGAAATATGACGAAAACGTCACTTTTCTGGTACCCCCACATGGCCGCCATTTTGAATTTACCCATGATCCTCTGCTCCGGGGTCATGCAAATAGGCTCAAAATGATCCCAATATGATAATCTAAAAAGTCACGAAGTTTCAGCTCTCATTTTTTTGTCGTTTCGGAGATAGGAGCAAAAAAAAACCAACGAGGAGGGGGTGGACGAAAGTGCCTCCCTCCAGGCCAGGTAAGATTAAAACGATACACATTTCAACAGGAGATCTGTGAATGATAACATGCTAAGGGTTAGTGTAACGGCCGAAACAAGTGCATGGTTAAATGCCAAAGTCACATGATGTGATGTGAATGATATCAGCTGTCATAACGAAAGTTCAAGCCGCACAAATATTGACATGTGAACCTGCTTTCGAATATTGAATTGCATATGCTGGGTAATACTCGACTACTATATGGATATACAGAGCCAACCTGTCTGAGGCGACATCTAGTGGCATAGACTGGTTGTCTCTCCTGTAAATCCATATAGTTAATGATATCGGCTGGCATCTTCGGCTCAGCTCTGTCTTGATCCATACGCATTATCTGTACAACGAACATTTTTTGCCGACCTCCGGCCACAGGCTCGGAGAATGAATAGCCATGGGCCGGTGAAAGGCAACCCAGCTCTGATAATCAACCAGTCTCCTAGAAGTATCAATCAATGGCGTTGACATTCATGTCTGTATCGGCAGCAAAGTAAGATGCCGTGTGAAAAAGACAATACAAACTGCTGCATCAAAGTTGAAAAAATATCCCTACTGTCATTAAAAAAGGACCGGAATATGTTTTCCGTATTGCCGAAGAGAAGCGTTTATCACTGATAATAATTTTTTGAGAGATCATGAATGAATGTAGATTATCAAAAAGTATCCATAAACTTCAGATACAAATACAACTTGATATGAAAGTGCAAGAAAAAAAAATCATACACTGTTTACCTCTTGCATCTGATATAATTTGTAAACTTATGTTGCATATGGTTCAGTTGTTATATGTGATCTAGGGCCCGGGTTAATTTCAACATCATTGCTAAGATTATCAAGTTTGGTAAATACAACCTACCGATGTGTATCTCCAAAATCCAAATACTTGAAAAAAAATCCAGAACATCCGGGTTGGATGTATTCATTGTCGCTGTAAATGTTGTAATCGAGTGTGACGAATTTAATTCCATATTACATATCAAAGAATGTTTCAAATACAGTAGCAAATTATTTACGAAACTAAACTCAATAATTTGTGCTAGTTTTGGAGACCTGATATTACATCTCCTGCCTTTTGAATTTCAGCAATCTGATTTTGGCCCGAATATTTCACAAGTGGGCTATTGAATGTAACTCAAGAACTAAATATATCAAATTGTTTACACTACAGAACTATGTTCAAAAATCGTGTGCAAGTTAAGCAAGATTTTGTCATTTTTCATCAACTAACTTACTGGTGTTAGTAACAGCGCAGTCGTGTAATAAGAAAACTGCAAAAATAAGCGATAAAACGAATGACACGGAATTGTAAAAGTTTGGCAATTATCTGATCAACAGATTTGGTCGATTGATTCAAAATTCTTTTCTCCATTTCTTGTTTGTTCCATATCCAAAACAAGTGAATTTTCTCCTTACTGGCACAAGTGAACCCAGATATGTAGTCTTACGCTACGGGCCGCTTTCGTACATAATGTCAGTCGCGAATGTTTTGCCACTACTCCCACGCTGACCATGGGCGGGGATGGGAGAGCTTCATAACAAAGCGGTAAAATCTGAAATCACCGCTTACCTCCAGCTGCTTTTGAACAAACACAGAAAATTTAAGTAATTGTTCAACATTAACGTTAAAGTCTTGCATTGAAACCCGCTACGGATAGCCCCTTCATTACTGTAAGGTTATATCAATACATTGCCTGAAGTCACCATTGATGAAGTGCACAGGACACGGTCAACCACAGATGAACACAACAGTCGGGATAAACACGACCAAAGTTTCGCCGATATCTCCACAACTACTAGGAATACAATAGACGAAATACACACCAACGTCACTAGAATGAGACTAATGATCACATGAATTTGTCATCGGACTTTCGAATGTCTAATTTACTCACAATGCGGATTTCCACGACTCCTGGTCCTTGAAGAATTCAATTATGCCGTGTCGCACTTCTGTATCAACTTTTAAAAGTCGTCCCCCTATTGACTGGCATGCCATGTTTGCTGTGTTCCATGAAGCAGGCCCCTTGTACAGTGTAAAGACGGTCTTCGCTGTTGTCTTAATCGATGTCATTGATACTGCAGTATAAATACAATGATATTCAGTGAATATATGAACCAAAATATAGCTTGGCGCATTAACATGGGTCATATATATATACATGTAGGTGCATTAAATCGAGCCAAGGTTAAAATTGTCTGACGAGTGATTTGACTAGAATATCGTCTTCTTTAGTAACGCATAAGATACAATTCGATCAAAAATCCCAAAGCCAAATCATGAAAGCCCATTATTAACGATTTCGTCGTGCACTCCTGGCAACAAATCTTTAATGGTTAGACCTGTTATTGGACACTTTGTGGGGTAGGAAAATGTTTGTTACCAGCTGCAACTCTATACTGCTACCTCACAGGCAATATATGAAGTAGGCCTATCCACCCTCCACTCAAAAATCGAAAAATTTATATATACTGATTAAATTAACCGTTGATGATGATAGTACCGAAGAATATTTTGAATAATTGACAAACACGTGCTATTTATGTTTGTGTACTAAGCGGATATACTCTCTACCTCGTGTTTGATGAAATTTTGGCAGAGCAATAATTTTTTTCAAGCTAACACAATCTTTTTTATAATGATGAAATAAGGCATATAAAGTACGGTCGTTATCAACATCAAAACGTAGGTAATGGATCCAGAGATAAGAGTATATCCCCATAAAGTGGATGTTCGGATGAATTCAGAATAAAAGTGCTAGAATTACGCCACCCACCATAATTACAAAAAATTCCAGAAACTCGCGAAACTAGTTATAGATGGATCTGCTTCTAACGTTTTTGGCTATCAGCCTATTTGCTCAGCTTTTGTTTCCTTCAAGCTATTGCGATCTTCTCTTATTTTGATAGATTAATAATATCAATTATACATTACGGTCTGATGAAAAGCTTATATTGCCATATAATGGATGCCCGGGACGAGCCACAGTGCTAAACTGCTGAAATTACCATCGCCACCATCACACCAAAATTCCAGAAATTGTCAAAACTAGCTATAGATTATATAATTCTAGAGGAATCTTCACATATTTGGCACAGATATATTTATGTCGAATTATGACATTCAATTTTGTGTGAGTATAATAACAATTGACTGTGTATCATATTTTTGCTAAGATATTGTGATCCCGTGTTAGTCTGGGAAAGATATCAATGCAACGTATTGTAGGGTTATCATGCACCGAAATATAACCAGTGGGCGAATGAAGCACTGTCATCACCCGCAAATCAAAAGTATTTCGCCTAAATGTATAGGCATAATGTCAATATTAGTGCCGATTATAGATGGTATTATTTAGGATCAGAGCCACCTGGTTTGATGAATTTCGACTATCGAATGCTTAAATATTTTCTATCAGGATTCTAACTACATGTACATGTAGGATGTACACCTTCACAACTCCGAATTAGATATTTCCCTACATATTTCGATTCAGGATGTTCTCGAACAGAATAACTATATGATAAGAAACAGGATTTGAACTTAAATGTTCCCGATCAGAATTCAAATTTTTATGCTCCGAATAAGGTTCGAGCAACATTGTACCGCTTCAATCCGCTTTTTGAAATGTCGTTTTAGCTTGTCGCTTTGGAAACAGCAATGGATAACATTGCATAACATCCGCAATTGGTAGTCGATATATTAAGTACGAATAATATGGCTGATAATAAGTATGACGATACAGCTCACCAATATCCAATGTACGAGTTGTCACAGCGAAACAGCTCACCAATTACCAGTATACGAGTTGTCAGAACATTTCCATCATAGCTCTCTAGATTTGTATCTAATACCGCTTATGCCGGTGCTAGGGGCCGTGTGGTCATATCATCCAAGTTGCCACATGAACAGGTACAATAAAAGCGTACCTGAAATACAACACATATCACGAATCGTTAGATTCCTGGTATGTGCTTTAGAATAGGTTAACCAGAAAACTATTCTGTGAAGTCATGTGACGCAGTCAGTATGTCGGCACCTCTTCCCACTTCCCTTATATGTGTTGTAATTTTTGATGATTTCAAATGGGGTGCTTATTATACACTTGGAAACAGGGTTGAATTTAAATGTTTCCGACCAGATTTCAAATGTATATGCTCCGAACAAGGTTCCAGCAACATAGTGCCGCTTCATTTCACATATCCCTGTCAGGAAAAAAGAATATTCCTTTCAAATGTTATATTCAAAAAATCGTTGCAGAATGCAAATTTCATTCTCGAACTGTCGCTCTAACTTGCCGCCTTGGAAACAGCAGTAGACGCTGTTCTGCAATTCCTGCTCAAATATGTCGCCCTTGAAGGTCTGAAAAACCTCGATACTAGGTAAAGTGTGCATTTCCAAAAATATCAATGCAGTAAAATGGTATTATTCCAAAGATTTTCCAATATATTGCTACGGAGATCTATTTTCTTAGCTTCTAATGCCAATCTATGCATTATTTTTCTAAACAATCTGTTTCTGAAGTTCGGAGAGTAACGCCTCTGAACAACAACAACGTTATGTCGCTACAGGAAGATTATGTACTTCGTGAATTTAACTTCTCAGAACAGCGAATGTTCTCAAAATGTCAACAGCATAGCCGAAGAATTATTCCTCTTGGATACCAGTGCCACAGTTAGGAAGTTGTTAGGCCAGTCCATGCTGTTAGATTTGTGATATGATGCCATTCTACGTCCACGTTGTTATAGACTACATGTATGTTTATACAAATTGCCATATTTTTTCGTTTCCCCACATGCATAACATCCACAATTGATGGTCAATCTATTATATTTAAGTATGAATGGTTCTCCTTGTGTCAAGTCAATATGTGTCAGTGAATAATTCGTAGCCATAATTTGAGCTGATGTTTTATTTTTCACCGCCTCAAAAATGGCTTTATACGTTCCCTCCTAAAGTCGATATATACCTGTTCTTTTTATCTCATGCATATATCATGCGATGATTGCGATGCCGTTGAGCATATTATGCCCAAAACTTGATAAGAAATAGTGAAGTTACAAACGATTATTGAGAAATTTTGCATTATATAATATATGCATATTACATATGTTTAAATCTAATTTCGAACTTCACACCAGCTATACATGTGAAACCTTGTATAACTGAGGATGCATTATACATGGTTTTCATTATCTATGTATCCTGCATTTAACCATAGATTAAGGGATAGTCTCCAAATTACGGCCAAAAGGTTCAGAATGCAACGAGTTTTTTTAAATCGCAATATGCATATATTTGCAATCGGAGATTATTAGACGAGATGTCAGATACACGGATATCAAACATAATCAGTCTGAAAACTATTGGTATATTTTTTTCGATCACTTGACATTCCAGTTTTTTTCTGGGTTACTTTGAATATAACAGAGATTTTCGCCGATTTGTGGAGTATATTCTTACTGAACATTCTGATCTATGGACTATTTGTTTATGATAATGATCTACACGAACGGGCATTTTCTTCTTAATTGATATTGCTCATTTTTCATGCGGTTCGTTGGATACCTTGATGAACTGAATCAGCACGATAAGAAATATTCAAATGATTTTTTATGCATAGGACAAATCTGAGATGGTCCTATGTCTAAAAATATTCGTACATCCATGACCTAACCGTGTGCCAAGTTTCATTCTTTTATCATCAAATGCACAATACTTTCACACATACTTCAAGGAAAACTTATTGTACAGAATAAACCTATCCTATTGGATATCGGATGGTAGATGTCTGCGTATATTTTCAATAAATTGTGAAAATTAATGAATTAAGGATTTCTTTTTCCAAATCGATTTTATAAATACATATTTCCTAAATGTTTTTCTTTCATCTTTGACTCAAATAAAGTCATTCCCTTTGATATCAAGCCGAGTTACTTCAGTTCTTAATTTTCTATCATACCCTGACCTCTATGACATAGAAAAAGAGAGCTCTTTATTATTTTAGGAAAATATGTTAGCTCTAGGTTATTTGATAGGAGATGGAAATTTGTTCCTAGTGGACATTCCTTCAAATAAAAGAAAATCGTACACTGTTTCCTTGGCATACGGTATTCATTTTCAAATACGATGATCAAATCAGTGTTATTGCTGCAAGTTACTGGTAGACTCCCCTTGGCTGCAAATATCTATCTGCTAGGTAGTCTTCACCAGCTGACCGAATGAATATAGTTGCTCGATTATCAGATCATGGACGGAATATCTGGAATTACCTTTCTAATTTAATATTTGAAATCAATCAATCAATCAATCAGTCAGTATAATTATAGAAGCAGAATGCGGCCATCTCGTGTTTTCTCAATTTCGCATCGCTAATAGTAACACGAAAACGCGAAAACCCGAAAAAGTGAAAGCGCGAAAACACGAGAAAGCGAATTCAAAATCAGAATTCAAATTTTTATGCTCCGAATAAGGTTCGAGCAACATTGTACCGCTTCAATCCGCTTCTTGAAATGTCGTTTTAGCTTGTCGCTTTGGAAACAGCAATGGATAACATTGCATAACATCCGCAATTGGTAGTCGATATATTAAGTACGAATAATATGGCTGATAATAAGTATGACGATACAGCTCACCAATATCCAATGTACGAGTTGTCACAGCGAAACAGCTCACCAATTACCAGTATACGAGTTGTCAGAACATTTCCATCATAGCTCTCTAGATTTGTATCTAATACCGCTTATGCCGGTGCTAGGGGCCGTGTGGTCATATCATCCAAGTTTCCACATGAACAGGT